>SCDY01001744.1:47747-71178 GCA_004143825.1 Drosophila micromelanica
AAAAAAAAATTTTTTGGAAATTTTTGGTGAAAAAATCATGTGGTCCCCCCTTATTAAATTTGGAAAAAAATTTTTTTCAAAATTTAGAATCTTGAGTTTATACTTTTAATCGATTGTGTTTGCCTTAAATAGTATAAAAAACAACATTTAACTTGATTCTGAGGGGGTCAAATTTTTGGTCAAAAATCATGCCAAAATTGACAAAAAATTTGACTTGTAAGGGTCTGGGATCCGTACCTTCCATATTTCAAACTGCCATAACTTTGTCAAAACTGAACCGATTTTCATGTTTGATGTCATTTTTTTCATGAATTGTCCTATAGATTGATTTTAATTCAAAATAATTGCATTTTTGGAAAAAAAAATTTTTTGGAAATTTTTGGTGAAAAAATCATGTGGTCCCCCCTTATTAAATTTGGAAAAAAATTTTTTTCAAAATTTAGAATCTTGAGTTTAAAAACAACATTTAACTTGATTTTTGGTCAAAAATCATGCCAAAATTGACAAAAAAATTGACATGTAAGGGACTTGGATCCGTACCTTCCATATTTCAAACTGCCATAACTTTATCAAAACTGAACCGATTTTCATGTTTGATGACATTTTGTTCATGATTTGTTTTAAAGAATAATTTCACACTCAAATTATTTTCATTTTTTCAAAAAAAATTATTTTGAAATTTTTGGTGAAAAAAGTCCACCCTTACTCATTTTCGAAAAAAAATTTTTCAAAATTTAAAATCTCGAGTTTATACTTTTAATCGATTGTGTTTGCATCAAATAGTATAAAAACCAAAGTTAACTTGATTCTGAGGGAGTCAAATTTTTGGTCAAAAATCATGTCAAAATTGACAAAAATGAAATGTTGGACTTAATATGCAATATTGAAAAAATCAACCCTTTATACACTCTCATATAGCTCTAATAAATTTCTCCTAGACTTGTAAATCACTTGAGTCAGGAATAAGAAAAATACAACTTAGACTGTTAATTGTTGGTAGCTGTGAGCTATCCATTATGAGTTCTTATCCTTACGTGTCAGGACGACCTTTTTTTTGTATTCAATATTTCTCCGGTTTTGGCGTCTTTTGTTCTCGTTTATTCATTGTGCAATTTTTTTGTGTTGATTTTTTTTGGTTTGCAAATAGTTTGTGCTCGTTTCTTGAGTTAACCCAAAGCTCTGTTTATTTTGTTTTTTTTTTTTAATTTTCAATTTTTGTGTTCTGCTTGTTAATCATCTGCTTTTGCTTTTCTGCATTTTGTCTGTTTCTTTCTTTTTGTTGTTGGCATTTTTGTGCGCCATTGTGTCGCTCTCTTCTTCTACTTCTTAGCTTGCTTTTTTTTTTTTTTTTTTTTGTGCGCCAGCGTGTCGCTCTCATCCTCTACTTCTTAGCTTGCTTTTTTTTTTCTCCTCCTTATTTTTTTTTATACAAAAGCAAGACAAAGAAGAAACAAAAAAAAAACTCATTTATCAGAGCGCTGCTTTCAAATGTAAGCCAAGCACTGCGTACCGAAGGAGCAAAAGAAAAGAGAGAGATAGATAGAGAGCTCACCGTGCCGTTAACAACTGTAAAATGCCTCGTGAATTATGCACTTCAACATGCGTTTTGTAATGAACCCAAGCGCCGCCTGCCCTGCAGCTGTGTGCCTAACTGCACCTAAAATCAGCGGCGTAGGCAGAAGGGCGCAGTTTTTGGAGGGTTTCAATTTCCCAACTAAATATATATTTTAAAATTTAAAAAAAAAAGTGGAATTCTTAAAAGAAAATAACTTTACAGTAATAGTAAGAAATTTTGATCTATTTTTTTTCTCATGCAACCTAAAATCCCTTAAAAAATATTCCGCCTACTCCACTGACCCATACGCCCACAACCCAGCACGCTTTGTGGTCAATTTTTGTAGGTTGTGCACAAAACAAAGACGAAATAGCATAGAAATAGCGAAACGGCGAACAAAGCTAAAGCAGCGCTGCAATAACAGTTACATGTTGAGTGGCCGCTAGAGAGCAAGAAAGAGAGCGAACTTAATTTTTGCTGCCTGTTGTGTGCCTGTTAATGTTTCGTCAAGTTTCTTAAACTTAAGAAGAAGAACGAGCTGCAAACTTAACCCGTTGACAGCCCTTGAGTGATAATCAACATCATTAGCCGATGTCGTCTTGTCGTTGTTGTTGTTTTTATTGTGTTTATTGTTGATGCTAAGGAAACGAGTCATTTTATGCCAGATTTCAGGCTGATTTTTTCTTGTTTTTCGCCTAGTTTGTCTTATGAAAGGGAGAAAAATGCGAGACTCGCGTGACCTGCACTTTGTCATCTTGATCTTTGTCACGGGCTGACCCGCAACCCCCCCTCCCCCACCCCCTTTGTGTTTCTCTCGCACTCTCTTTAAAGCATTTTTCATCTACAACAATGAAAACAAATGCAGAAAAAGAGAAAGAGAAAGATATGAAATAATTTTTTATTTTAGTGGCAGCAACGAGCAACAGACCAAAGGCCACATATAACCACCCACCAGCCACCCATCCACCTACCACCCCCCTCAGGAGCACCCTGAAATTTCACCGTGTGGCGGAGCAAAAGGATATGAAATGAAATGAAATGAAATGGAAGCGAGCTGCTTGTTAGTGCAACAAATTACTCAGAAGAACGACAAAAAACAAAGCTAAAAAAATAATAATACAGAGCTGCAATAAGAAAATCTGTGAAAATAAAGCAGGAGTTAAGCGTATACAACTAGAAGATGCCCTGTACACATAATATAAAAAGTGAGCTTGAGCCGAGAATGCGCAGCATAGCAAATACCCTGTTTGTTTTAGTTTCAAATTTCATCAAATAATTATAATTAATTAATTTCACCAAGGATCTCTGACTTTAGACAGGTTTTTTTTAAATTGCAAAATTCCTTTATCAACTTAAGAAAAATTTTTACTTTCATTAAAAATATATTGGGTTTATTTCGTTTATGAAAATTCTTCAAAAAGGTAATGTTAATAATTTCTTTTTGTATTTATAAAAATTATTATTTATGAAATTATGATATAAAAAACTATTTAAAATAAACATGTTTTTTACCAAAAATTCTTGTTGACTTTTCGTTTGCCTGTCGCAAACTGCAATTTGCTCTAGTTTACAGGGTATACAACAAAAATAAAAACAGGTTGGCAGCACCGTCTTGCGTTCTTCGCGCTCCCACAATTTGCCCCCTTTTTAAAATACACAAAAAAAAAAACGTATTTAGAAAAACTGTAAATCCTGCGCACTTTTTGTTGGAATGTGGATCCCCCTTTTTGTGTTGGATGCCGCCGCCCCTGGGGCTGCCCACTTTCGCTTTGCTGACCAAATGACTGAGAAAATTGCTTAGTCAAGCACTTTTCAGGCGTCGCTTTTATGTTTTATGACATTTTTCCTGCTGCTGCTGCTGCTTCTTCTTCTTCTTCTTCTTCCACGTGTTCTTCTTCTTCTTATTGCTGCTGTTATCACTGTCATAGCTTTAATTTTACTTCTTGTTCTTCTCCTCAAATTTAGTTTTTTGTCTGAACAATTGTAATTTGTTGTTGCAAGCGCAACGTTTAAGAATGCGGCACAAAGAAAAAACAAAAAATATGACAATTAAGATTTATTGCCAAGTTTTCTTTAGCTTTGAAATGAAAATAAAAAATTAATTAAAAAGGCAATAAAACGAGAGAGAGGCAAAAACTAGGTGTTAATTTAATTTTTAAGTAATGAATAATATCAATAAAAAGCTTGCTCTCTCTTTCTTTTCATACTTTCTTTCACTCTCTCTGTATCTTTGTTCCTGAAACTATCTGTCATACAAATAATTGTGAAAATATGCCAAGAATTTGTTGTCTTTCAAAATTGCATTAAAATTGCTTTAGCATATGAATAGAAGACCCTACCCGCCCCCTTTTCCACCCCGCCCCCTAACCACTGACACCGCTACCCTTTTAAGAATTTCCATATTTTTGAATGTGAAGGCAGCTCCACTTGTTCCCCGACCTGATATCCATATTTTTCGGAAACAGAGGGGGAGGAGGTGAGGGAGAACCGGCTTGAAAATCTGTATACACTGGCCTCTGGGAAATTCAATTTGCGCAACCCTTGCAAACAATTTTCACAATTTTCACACTAAAGTTGAGCCACAAACTTTTCCATTGCATTTTAAATATGCATGAGAAAGTCGGGGTTTATGTTTATGCAGATATATTATATATACGTATTTGTATAGGGAAAAGGGCTGCCATAAAAATATGTTGAAACATAAGTGGCATTGCATTACCATCTTGCCATCTCACTCGCACACGCACACAGCAAATAAATAATTTGACAACAAAAAAAAGAGTGTAAAAAATGTATTATGGAAATCCCTTTTGACACCCGCCCATGAAGCGCGGCAAACGCACGCCAAATAAATGCGGCGAATTTTAAAAAACTGTCGTTAAGGGTGCAACAACAATTTCTATTTCTGACAAATTGAGAGATTTGCATAGACCTGCCCGCCACCCGTCCCGCTCTAACACACAGCCAGCGGCTGCATGTGCATTTGAGCGCGCTTTCTAAGCTGCACACGCACACAAAGCTCACATGCTCTCACTCTCTCTATCGCATTCGCTCTCTCTGGTTTTGGCAAGCGGCTTTCGTTAAGCCGCAGCTCAATTTCATCTTGTCCTTGTCGCGGCCGCTCAGTTTACGTTTCCTACTTATTTTCGTTCAGTTTTCATTGTTCGTTTTGTATTTTTATTTTTTTTTGAGTCGTCAGCTGCTGTCTTTTTTATTCTCACGTGCCGTGTGTAATTTCATCTACACACACGCACACAAATACACACACACGGATACGAGCGAACTTTTTTTGTTGTTGTTGTTGTTGCTGTCACGTGTCAGAATCATGCAAAAAACTTTTAATTGCAAAGTCGGCTAACAAAACAAAAACGAAAAACCCAAATAAATTTGTAAAATTTATATGAAAAAATAAAAGTTGATAAAAATTAAAAAATATATACGTATACGTATTTGAACAAAAAATTACCACGCTCAAAGAAAACTCATTGAAAAAGCACTTAATAAAAATATTTAAATATTTATTAATTTGGCAAAGTTTTGCGCGAAAAAACCAATTAAAACCTTCAGCTAACTGTTAAAATTTATGGAGAAAAAAAAAATAAAAAAATGAATGAATATATACATATGTAAAAAAATATAACAAAAATAATTGCATAACTAATTGGAATCATTCACTGCGAATACAAAGCGTCGATTTTCACGTGTGAATGACGTGACGACGTTGAGAGTCACGTGCCAAGCAACAACAACAACAACATTACGGCAACTGTTACAAATGGTGCAGCTTTGCCCTTGATAATTGTGCGAGCGAGACAGACAGTGCGTGAAGAGCGCAAGCAATTTAATTAGAGAGCAAATAAAATCTGCAGCAAATGCAGCAACAAACGTAAACAACAACGTAAACGGACTAAAAACAGGTAACGTAAGCACAATGCCAAAAACAAAACAAATTCCAATAAGATCCACAACAAAGCGAACGCAAGCGAGATAGGGAGAGACGACTATATTTATGCTCGGCCCACGGCGAATTCGAAATTCAATTGTGTGGAGCCACAGTTCAAGCAGCTGTTTGTTGTTGTTGTTCTGGTTATTGTTGTTGTTGTTGTTGTTAAGCTCGCCTGTCACGCGTCGCCGTAAATCGCTGCGCGCAGACAGGCAGCGCAGCAGCGCGGCAGCAGAGCCCCGGCACGTACAAACCTTATGAGACGCAGCAGGCTTCGCACGACGCGTCCCAAAACTCGTTAAAAGCGCTTCTTGTGCACTTCCGTCGTGCTCACTGTTGTGCTCGCGCTCTAGCTCTCGCTCTCTTATCTGTGTGAGTGTGCTGCAGCAGCTGCTGTTCTCATTCTCTCTCTCACACATCTACATCCTTTACATTGCATATTGATGTTGAAATTGATTGAATTTTTGGGACGTAGCATACTTTCAGGCGTTCAATAAGATAGAGCGAGCTACAAAATAAAGTTCGTTTTTAAAAAGAGCGTAAGTGGAAACACGAGGCCCTTTTGTTTTAAGGATCGTACCCAAAACTAGAAAATGAATTTCAAACACAAAAATAGAAGGTAGCCAAAGCTTTATGATCTTAGAGCTATATTTTTTAATAGAAATTGACCTACGAATTAAGAGAAAATATAAATACACTTTATTGGTTTCGAAGCCTTTCTTTGTATGCTTTACATAATTTGTAACAAAATAAAATGCCCTTTGTAAGCGAAAGAAAAACTAATAAAAATCTAATAAAATGTATTTACAAAATGTCCTGTTAACGCCACAAATTTGTCTGCGTGTATGTGTGTGTGTGTGTGTTAGCTAAATGTCCAAAATTTAATGAGTGTTGTTTGCAGTTTCCATCGTTTTGTTTTTCAAGGTTGGTTTACATTTTTGTGCGTAAAAATTAGACAAATTATGTAAAAACAATATAGTTAAAATATTTGGTATATAAAAAATATATAAATTAAAAAGAAATTTAATTTTACAGTGCGTGCAAAAATACTTTTTAACAAGCGCAGCGCAGCAATTAACATGCAACAGCTTTTGCATTTGGGTCAAAATGAAAACATGTTAATGCAAATCCCGGAAAAAACAACAAAATCACAATTATAAACCAATAAACAGATACATAAATATATATATAAATATGTTTACATATATGCATATATAGCTAGATTTATGATATTATATTGGTTTTGTGTTATTATTTTTTGCTTGATTATTTTTTGGGCTTATAATTGAAACTGTCAACAGATTTGCGCTTCGTCGCTTTAATGCCATTTGATATTGGCAAATTGAAAATGCTGACATGAGTTTGGCACACACACCTACACACACACACTCGCACACAGCAGCAACTGTGGATATTAAATCTATGTGTGGAATTGCATATGGTATGCATATTTATTTCAGTTGTTAGCATAAATTCTCATGTATCTCCTGACCACATTCAATCTGTTTCGAAATTGCCAATGTATCTCTAAAAATCCAAATGCCGACGAGCTGCATAGAAAATTTCATTAAATTCCATTTTCAAAACAACACCAAAACCAAATCAGATATAGGCTTGAACCAGCGCAGGAATTACCAATTGATAAATATATTTGTGCTGATCAAAATTTGTTGTGTTTGCACAATAATAAATCACATTCTTAAATTGATTTTAAAGCCGCTTTTAAAACGTTTTAGAATATTTCTTATATTTTTTACACCTTATTTAAACCTCTGTTATACCACCTTTAAACTCGTTTTATGCCAGATTAGTTTTTAATTTTAGATATTTTATATTTTATTAAAAACATTGATTTCTTATGACTTTGAAACCTGCTTAGAAGCATTTTAAACCGCATTTAAATCAGTTTTGTAGTTTAATACCACCTTTAAAAGAGTTCGCAATCAGATTTTGAAAGCGTTTTAAGCCTGTTATAAAAATTAAGTGCTGATATTAAATAAAATACTTTAAGCATGAATTTGTAATTTGCAATACTATAGAAATTTCTCTTTCATCGTGTAAATACTTCTCACATGTTTGATCTGTAAATAGCTTCTCAATGCGGCCTAATTTGAAAGGAACCAAGTAAGATACCTCCTTAGGGCAACTCTTCGTCGGTGATCTTGTTATTTATATATAATTTTTTATCGTTTGCTATTTAAAAAATAAATGGTGGCATGGTTGCTAAAAAATTTGCCAGTTTGCGTGTATATGTGTGTGTGTGTGTGTGTGTGTGTTTCGGGGCGCAAAGAATTTTTGTTTCTCTGGTTTGTGTCCATTGGCGCCATAAAAACATAACGACGACATTTTCATGGCTCTGTTTACATTCGTTTTGATTTTCCTGTTGGGTTTTCCTGCTTAGCCCCCTGTTTTCCGCTCCGCGTGTGTGTGTGTTTGTGTGTGCGTGTGTGTTTGTCTCTTTGTATGTTGTTTACACGAGTGCACAAGAAAAGTTCAATATCCGCTACAGTTACAGCCACAGCTTCCCCCGCTCCCTTTCGCTAACCAATCAACTACACAACTCCCCAACTCCCGATTGTTTCCCCAATTGCCCCATCTGCATCATCTGGCCGCATCGTTTAATCATCCACTTGGCTCATAAACTCTTTGTTCAAGAAGCGGCAAGCATATCAGCTTATTCTTATTAATTTTCATTTCGTATACCCTGTATTTGTTGAGTCAAAGGAAGTTTTCGAAGTTTTCTTAAATGGAAAATCTTTAAATTAATTGGATCAAATTTAATATTGGTTTTTTTAACAAAATTTTAGGATAATTAAAATAGTATAAATACTAATTTTTATTATATCTTTAGAAAATTATAAATTAATTATAAATTATATCCAAATTAAATTATATCTCTAGAAATTTTTTGCGTTTATTATTGAATATTTTGGCTCAGTGCAGAAATAAGCTATGTTGATAGCGAAAAAAATACAACTTGTTATTATGCTATTTACAGGATATCTATGTAGTCTAGCACACACTCTGGCAGCCTTAATTTCTTTCTGTTTCAATTTCAGTTTTTGCCTTTGTTTATCAAAACGCAATGCGGTCCAGCTATTGACCTGCCTTTGAGGCGCAGCCACAGCCTTTCAATTAGAGCTCATTAATGTCTGACCAGGGACATGGGCGTAACGAGGGGGGGAGAGGGAGGAGATGGGGGTTGCACTAAAGAGCGAGCGGCATTGTTTATAATTGGCATGTGAGAGGCGCTGGGAGGCTTGTGCAGTCGTGTGCATTGGTCATTGAAATTGCTTTTTAATGTTGGCCTGGTGCAAACAAATAAACAACAACAACACCACGAGGCGACTGTACTTGGTCGAACTTGGTGGGGGGGGGGGGGGGGGGGGGGGGGGTTTTCTGGGGGTATTTGTGGTGTGTTGTGTTTTTTATTTTTTTTTTTATTTTTTGGGGGGGTTGAGTCCCTGCTCGGGCGCCGTCAGGCTAACAGCAGATCCCTGCTCGGGCGCCAAGCAGGCTGTGTATATAGGTGTGTGTGTGTGTGTATAAATGGCTCAATGGCAGGACATTTAACATATTACGCATACGCCATGTTGTATATTTAATGCGTACTGCAGTCGAAGTGACACAAACGACAGCGAATGCAACGCCAGCTCAAAGGCAATCAATGAAGTGGCCCGCGCCAAAGTCCCTAAACTGGGCGTGGCCATAGCATGCAAATGCACAACACACGACTGCACACACATGTAGTATACATATGTGTATGTGCCACTGGAGATATCGAGTTAGCAGCAGGCGCATTAAATTGCATAGAAATGTGACAGCCCTGAGGGCGTTGGCTCTGGCTCATTCACTCACTCATTCTCATTTATTCATTCAGTCATTCATTCAGTTATTCATTTCGTTAGTCGTTAGTCGCACCAGAGCACAGCACAGCACAGCACAGCAGCTCTTTTGGCTCAACTTTCAACTTTTAATTAAGTTATGTGTGTGTGTATGTTTCAAGCCAAGCCACGTGAATATCTCACGCTCGAGGAACTCTTATTGCTTATCATTCCTGGCACAGCTGTACGTGGTTAAATTTATCTTCAGGCTAAGTCAGTGACAAATGCCGCTGCACCTTTAAATGCCAATTTATGATGCCCCTTTAATTTAGTTTAGTTTTCAAGGTTAATTTTAGGGGTGGCAATTTTAAAAATTAGAAAAACTGCATCAGGGAAAATGGGTCAAAAAAGAGCAAAGACTAATATTTGATCTATGGCTTGAAAACTATGCATAGCTATGGTGTGATCAAATTAAATAAAAGTATATTTATAAGCTATATAATTTATATAGGATATATCCATCTAAAGAAATTTTGTAAAACACACTAAAGATAAAAAATATTACATAAATTACAAATACTTTAGTGGCATGTGAGTTGTGTTTAAACTAACCACGAAGAAGAAGCCATAGAAATGTTAAGTTTGAGTTTTTAAACAAAGTAAAGTTATTTTAACAGCTTTTCTTACTACAACGTTTAAATCGCGTGTTCTCATTTCAAAAGATGCTCGAAACTAAATGTGATATTTCACACAGCTTTAGAGCTCAATAATTTATTCCAGGTATTGATGTGTTGTAATAACTCTTTGCATTACAAAGATCTTTTCAACAAAGTTGCTTTTGTTGTGCGTGTGTGTGTGAGCGTGCTCTCTTTTGGTTTCATGTTGTTGTTGTTGTGCTTGTTGTTATATTTGTTGCGGTTGCGGTTGCAGTTGCTGCTGCTGCTGCTGCTATTTAATCATGATTTATGCACGGAACGCGCGCTTGCAACGCGTTGTCTTCAGTTGGACAAAGCGTAGACCAGAAGATGATTGTGCAGCAAGCTCTTGCTGGCTTCTGCTCCCCACCCCCCCCCCCCCCCCCCCTTCCACTCTCTCTCTATTCTCTGGGCAGTGGAAACGCTTGAGTGGCACTAAATCAAATAGTGCGACCATCAAGCATGCAACGAGCCGTGCATTTCAGAGCTGAACCTGAACCTGCAGCTCGAGTGTGTGTACGTGTGTGTGTACGTGTGTGTGCGTGTGCGTGTGTGTGTATCTATGCATCTAGAGATAGATGGCCTATCGGCTGTGGCCCGTGTTAATATTTGCTTGCGTTTTACATTGTTTGCCCACTGGCCAAGGGTCTGTGTCAGGCCCGTAAGGCCGAGAGTATCTTTGCACAGTTTTCATGTTTTGTTTGGCTTTTAGTGCCGCCTCAGTTGTTAAAGTCTCTCTCTCTCTCAATCTATCTCACTCTATCTCTATCTTTCTGTCTGTCTGTGTGTAAATAGCACTAAGTAACAGTTCAAGGCGAACGCTTTGTGGCATGCAACCAGAGGCAAGAGCAAAGCTTAAGTAGCCGCCGACGAACGCCAATGTTAATGAGTCAACGAAATTTTGTTTGCGATCTCTATTAACGCAACAGATACAAATGTATCGCAAAATCTGTATAACTGTATATGCAACTGTAAATGCAAGTGTATCTGCATCTATACACACATTTACGTGTGTTTGTTTATTGGTGTATCTATATGTGTAAAAAACAAAAATTATGTATCTCAGCATGTTCATTATCCGTTCTTGAATGTGTGTTTATATGTATCTGTATCTGATTCACTCACATACAGTTATCAAAAGCAAAGATATTTAGATAAATTTATTGAAATACTTAGAAAATACTTGCAAAACATCTGTTTAAGTTACTGTATTTAAGTATCTGCATTAATATCCGTTTATTTGACTTTGTATTTGTATATTATTTTTAATTTAAATAAAAATTATTGTGCAGATGTATCTCAATAAAATATTGTTATAAAATATTCTAAAACTGTATATGTATTCAAGTAACTGCATTAATATTTCTATCTCAAGCTAGGTATCTGCAGATCAATTTCTATGTAAATGTATCTGGTAGCCTTAATTGAATATCTGTATCTGGATCTGAATTACTGCATTTGTATCTGTATATTACTTTCGGAGTAACTATTTCTTCTTCTTTTAGGGATTCGTACATGTATCTGTATTTGAATGTATATACTTATATTTATCTCGACTTTAATCTGATTATCAATCTATGTAAACATTTATTCCAAGTCTCCGTATCTGAAAGTAAATAAATGTATCTGCACCTGAACATGTATATTTGTATCTGTGTATCTTAATTGGGTATTTGTATCTGCAAATTTTTATCCAAGCATCTAAAGCGATATCTGACATCACATTTATCTTTCGAAATATATGTCAGATTCATATGTATCTTTATCTACATGTATTTAGCCAAGGCAACTGCAACTGCATCTTCGGCTTGTTTTCAACCATTTCTGTTGCTGTTTGCCCAACTAATTTGTCTTGAGTGCTGCCAATGAAGCTGCAATTTGACTGCTTGGGGCCTAATTGCATTTTTGATCCGTTGCCAGGACGTAAATATTTGCATTAGCTTCACTTCCAGCACATTGTGTAAATACCTATGCAATAAACAGCGCTCGAATGCAGTTTCTAGGCTGCTCATGCTATATTAATTTTTATTTTAGGGGCTTAAAACAATTTTGCAGGCAACTGCAAATAATTGCCATTGTTTAGCTGGAAAATTCGTATGCAAAATTTCGTTGGCTGGAATGCTAAATGAAGCACACGAGTCTTCGTTCTAATTGTAATCCAAGCAAAATCAATTGCTTTTAGCATTCTCCAGCAAATTGCAAGTTGTTAATTAAACCAATAATTAAACAGCTATCAATTCAAATAGCCGAAAGGTGCCGATTCAATTGTGAATTCGAGAGGCGAGAATAATTGCAGAAGCTTCAAGCTTTAGGCCAGCTTTATTGCTTGAAATCAGCATAGTCTTAATTAAAATTGAACAATTTTCTTTTATTTCTATTACTTTCAAAACAAAAACTTTAAGTTTAAGCTTGATTCTAGCTTGATTCTCTATTAATCGTAAAAGAATAGTTACTTTTACACAAAGAAAAATTTCACTTAATTTTTCTTTATTTATTTTATTTTAAAATAAGCTGAGAGGATAGCTTTTTTTGACAGCTTTAAGCTTTAATATATATTATCATAATATTAATAATATTAAATTATCAATAACATATTAAATCTATCCTAATGTTATATTAAAAATATATTAAATTTTTTAGCTTTTTTGTTTTAGCTCTTTTAGCCCTTTTAGGCAACAAATTTCTAGATCTCTAAGCTGTTAGTGAAATTTTTTTTGTTGGCATTCGTTTATCGAAAACGTGCTTGAAACTCTTGTGTACTTGTGAAGTTTTTCTCTTTGCATTGGTTTTCAACATAATTTGATGTAAAAACTTTTTGCAGTTTGAAGTCTTCTCAAATCTTTATTCCATATGCCTTGACGAACTTTCAGCAATCGAGAAATTTATCGTTTTAAAACTAATTATATGAAATATGCCTTGGCTATTTGCATATTTGCCGACATCCCAAAACAGGCATAGAAGAGCTTACAAGTTGAAACGAAAAAGTTCATATTTTAAGGAAATGACAAAAATTTTAATATTCAAAGGGCTATTTTTATAGGTATGTGCCATAAATCGAATCAAGCACATGAGCTAAAAATATAATTTATCGAGTGAAGTTTTTTGCATTTATGTGAGAAAACTATATATGGAGAATTTGAAGGTAGTGTTGAAAATTGTTTTTATAGGGCACAGCTGCTACATGCCACATGCCACATGCAACATGCCACCTGCCTTCTCAGCTGCTTCTGTTGTAGTTAAAAGTTTTTTTGAGCAAAGGGTTTTGTGTGGGGATTAAAACCCATAAAGTGCAATTTGAATGCCAGACACAAGCGCAATTCTAATGCAATTTAAAGTCAAGGCACCCAAGCGCCCAAAAACTCGAAGCTTATCAATGACCTCTCTAAAAAGAGGTGGCAGACGGGAGGGGGGCGGGGCGAAAAGGGTGCTGTCCGGTTTTTAGTTTTTGTTGGGGTCTGTTTGCTGCTTGTCATATGCCACAACTGCAAGCGAGAGAGAACGAGAGAGCACGAAAGAGAGCGAAAGAGAGGGAAGCTCGCCTGGGTCAACTGACGGGCCGAGGGCAAAGATTTATTTCACCCGGTTGAAGCAGAAAATTGCACGTAACAAAGCGTGGAAAAGTTTGTGAAAAACAATAAACGCAAAAAAAAATACAACACGCCCACCACATGCCACATGCCGCATGCCACATGGCAAATGGCAAATGAGGAGCAACGCGATTCGAACTAGGGACTTGGACTTGAATCTGAATTTTCGGACTGCAGCGCGCACTGAGTTTGGCCCACCGAAAAAAGGGAAAGCCAAAGCGAAGGGGAAAACGGTGAATTGTGGGTGTCAGGGGGGGTTTTGGCTGGTAGGAAAACAACGGAAATTACAAATTGTTGTTTACTTTGCATTTCGCTCGCACACGGCAACAACAACAACAACAAATTTATGAAAGAAAAAATTATTGAAAAATATAAAAAAAAAATCAAAGTGAAACCAAAGCCAAACACAAAGCAAGAGTACGCAAAAAATAATACAACAAAAAAGGGGGCACCAAAAAATGGAACTAAAAACACAAGAGGAAGAAGCAAAAGCCTAGAAAATATGAAATGCCCAGAAAGCTAAAAAAAAAAAGAATTGCAAGAATGGGCCAAAGAATGTGGCATGCCATACCAGGACATGGTACATGCTATGGAAATGAAAATGGAATTGGTCTAGAATGGTAGGGCTGACGGTGGGGAGGGGTGGGGGGTGCAAAAGGGAATGCTAGGTAAAGGCCAGTTGCGTGGCCGAAGGCGAACGTTTTCACTGTTTAGTGTTTAGTTTAATGAGCTTTTCTTTTGCAACAATTTGCCGCAGCAACAACAGACAAACAACTCTAAAGTACAAAGCGACAAAGAAACAAAAAAAAAAGAAACAAATAAATAAAAACAAAAAGGAATAAACTCGCTAGCAAGGAATGATGAACACATAGATACCCTGTTAAACATAAGTATCAATTCTAAAAAAATCATTTTGTTTTTAAATAAAGAAATCGAAATTTTATCGATAAAAATGTGTATGCATAAATATCCATAAAAATTTCCATTTGTTTATTTAAAAACAAAATTAATTTGTGAAAATTATTGATTATCAATAAAAATCGATTCGTAGGAATGTCAAAAATATCGATAAACCACTTTTAAAATGCATCAATCAATTTTAACATTTTAAACTTATAATACTAATAATATCCCCTTTAAAGAAGTCCTTACTTTAAAAGCCCTCTTCATTTTTTAGCTCTGTTTGAAATTTACACACCCTTATCATAACCCATTTAAAAAGGGCTACAGGGCATTTAGAAAGGTAAAAGAAAACATCGAAAAATTGTTTGTAAAAATTGGGTCAATTACTTTTATAATCATAACACACAGCTACAAAAGCAACTTCTCTACAAATATTCAGAGTAATTTGTTATTGTTGCTGCTGCTGCTGTTGCTGCTAATGTGTGTTGCTGCTGCTGCTGCTTCTGTTATTGTTGTTGTAACTGTTGTTTTTAGCTTTCTTTATGCACTGTTATTGCATGCCAATAGTTCATAGTTCAACATTTACAGAGTTTTTGTCTGCACTTTATTTTCCCCCCTCCATTTCGCGCACGATTTCGTTAAGATAAACACCAAGTACACAGCGTACAGTGTGTGCGAAAAGTTTGCGTTACAGCAAGTCAAATAATATTGAAGGAAAATGGGAAGAAAAGTACAAAAGTAAGTATATATCAAATAAAAGTTAACAGAGGGCAATTAGATGGACCATTTTACAATTAAATATTATTAAAGAAAATATTCTGCCAAGCTACTTCATATAAATTTTTTTATGGACACTTTTCTTATATAGAATATATTAATTATTATCATTTATACACATATCTTCTTTTTAAGAAAATTATTTTGCCTAAGCAATTTTCTCTTTTTGAAACTTTGCTCATTCTATGAATGTATTTAACTGAATTAAATTTAATTAAACTGTTTAAAATTAGCGAAGTTATAGCAAATTATCTATTGGTTAAACTATCTGCAAATACTTAAATTTGCAAACATTTTATACAGTTTATACATTCTTGTATTTCTTTACTTTAACATTTTTTAATGTGCATTTGCTTTAATTGTAACTTAAAAAATTTTTTAAAAATTAATGCTTACTTTTTACATATATTTTATATATTCAATATTATTTTAAAAGCGTTTTTTTGACACTTTTAAATTAAATTTTTAATTTTATAAGAATTGAATTTGATTGGGCAAATGGCAAATTAAACACACCAATTATTTAACAATTTAGAAATTCGGTTATAGACATTTACTGCTGGCACCTACTGTACTAGAGTTCCATGCAAGTAAATTTAAATACGCACACATACGTTCAATGTGCTTGTGTGTGTGTGTGTGTGTGTCTTAAAGTCTGCAGTCAATTTAGATAAACAATTACGAGCAGAATTGCAGGGGCTCCACACTGAAGAGCAGTCGATGCTGCGGACGGACGGACGGAAGGGCACCCGTTCAGTTCACTTGACCCACCATCAAGTGGATATGTGGATGTGAATGTGAATGTGGTGTGGCATGGAGTGGAGTGGAGTGTGGAGTAGTTGTTGCTGTTGTTGCTGCCGCTTGTGGAACGAACAATGCAACAGAAGGCGGCAAAAGTCATTTGCGTTGTTATTGTAAGTGGCGCGCGAGTTGAGAGCGGACCCAAAAATAGCACAACAACAACACAATCAAACTTTAAGTAGGAAATAAAGCAAACGAAAAAGATGAAGAAGCAGCAGCAGCAACAGCAACAGCCGTTGTAGCTACTGTTGCTGAACAAAAAGAAAGTATCTATGAGTTTGTACGAGTATAAATTATTACTTTAGCTGCCGCTGCCCCCCGCCACGCCCCTGTTCCAGCCACGCAGATCGTGAATTGTTGCAAGCCGAAAAAAAGTAGGAAAAAAAGTTTTTTCTTTTGAAAAACACTTTGGAATTTTAATTGGCTCACCGAAAGAGAAGAAGCGGGGGGAGACAGGGAGCAGCATTTGCATGCTGTATATAAGAAAAAATATATATATGTATATATATTTACAAGCTGGGCGCATCATCTGTTTAGTTTTCAAAGCGATGCCGAGCATAAATCATGTGATCGTCAGCATCATGAAGCTATATTTAAACGCATATCAACTGGCATCAACAGACGGCCCGTAAAGGCATGCGGAAGAGTTCACACACAGACACACACACACAGACACACACACATGCACACTTGGTAAGTGACACTAAAGAATTCAAGTGGTACAAACCGTTAGCATCTGCCTTGGACGTTGACTTCTTATAAATATTTTCTTAAGCAGAAGATGCTCACAAAGTTCAAATTGAAATTTTTTGGACTCTCAGCTTACCTGTAAATATAAAATATAAAAAAAGATGTTAGTCAAGATAAAATATATTTATAAATAAATAAAATAAAACACTAAAAATATGGGAACCTGTAAAAATATTTAGATTCAAGTTATTATTATTCTTGATAACTAAATTTTATTTCAAGTTATTTTGGGATTTTATTTAAAACCAAAATGCAAAAAAAAAGCTTTTTCATATTTGAACATAAATTATTATAATAAATATAATAATAATAAATTAAATTAAAAAATGTATTCTATTTCATCTATTTACCAATTAAATTTCGGATATTGATAATTTTAGAAATCAGTTTAACAATACCATCTACCAAATATATAATCTTTCATTACTCTAGCATTTATTTTCGATATAATCTATCGATTATTACAGTTAAATTTATCGTTTTCACATTCGCGATTTTTTTTTCAACAAAAACCTATTTATAATCGAACCGTTGGCATTTCCATCTGTTTTCTATACCAATTTATATATATACATATATTTTATTGCTGGCCAATTTCAATATTTGGCCACAATTGCGGCATTTACAGCACAAACACGCAGAAAGCGCCCACAAAGTGGTCCATAACTCACAGTCAGAAGCGCGGCCAGTGTTGCCACCCCCACCCCCAACCCCATTTTAACAAATGCAACTCAAGGTTTGCCCAGCCAAGGAAAGGCCAAGAAAAACTCCACAGCGTCAGCTGCAAATGCAACTCAATTTAAAAAATACAACAACAAAAAAGCAGAAACAGCCGTGAAAAAGAGCGAAAGGGGGGGAAAAAAACGAGGAAAATATACTGCAAGCATAATTAATTACTCATAAGTAATTCCGCTGGCCTTAGGGGCGCTGAGCGCATAAATATTTCAATTGCAGCGCCGGGCAACACGAAATATGCAACGCGATGCAAACAGCGCCCATAATGCAAGAGAACGTTTATTCCCCTCCCCACCCCACCCCCATCCTCCCAGGGGCATTTAGACGAATGTTCTATGCTCTTTTTTTTGTGTAAAGCAAGGAATAATGCACAAATTGTGTCGGCTACAAATTTAAAATTTGCACTTTGAAAAGCGTCAGAATTTAATGCATAATTACATAGAACTTGTTAATATGTAATATTTAAATATAGCTAATTTAAGCTTGGTTTTACGTTTGAAATTTATAGATGTATATATTTTAATCTTTACATGAAATACAATTTATAAATATACATATTATTATATTAAATGTTGAATTTTATTATCTGCTTTAAATCTAAATAAAATAAAAATTAAATTGTTTTCAAAATAAATGTGTTTACTTTTTAACAAGTTTATTTCCTAAATTTTAATGGTTTCATCTGTATAGAAATTACAGTTTTTGCAGTTTTTCAGAATATAAGAAATAAATTAAACTAAAAGCTGGTGCTTTAATTTTTTTAAATCAAATACTTAATCCCAACGTTGAGGCGTGAAATCAATTATGCTCATAGCTGGCATGATTCACAAAGCGTATGACTAATATCTTATGATATGAAAATACCCTACAGAAAAAAAAAAAATAAAAAAAAAAAAACAATGAATACAAAAAGAGGAAGATTAAAAACAACAACAACAACGACGCCGACGACGAAGAAATTGAAACAGAATTAAGCTGAAAATGCGATGAGCGTGCAGCTCGGAACGGAGCCGTGCAGAACGGGAGCCGTGAATGAATGAATGAATCAGTGAAACGAATAAACTCGTTCGCTGCACAGTTGAATGACTACAAAGTTGAATTAAGCACCAAGCACTCACTGTGCATTCACACACACACACACACACACAAATAATAATAACGAAAGTGTGTGTGTGTGCAGCAGAAATTTGATGCGGCTACTGCTGCTGCTGCCGTCGCCTCTCTTTGCGCTTCTCAAAACGAGCGCAATGAATGCAATTTTAAGCACGTGCTGAATGCTGCCTCCGATTGCTGCCACTGTTGCCGCAGCGTCGTGCTCCATGGACCGCGGCCAAAAAGCGTACAATCCGCAGAAAAACAACAACAACAACAACAAGCAAGGAAGCCAGCAACAAAAACCACTGAGTATTTAAAATAAGAGTGCTTCAACTAGAGACACCCACTAAAAAACAAACTAACTCTTATTTTGATCAGTCAAATTTTGTTAATAAACAAATTGTTTATTTCAAAAATAAATAATGTTAAAAATGCAAAAACCAAAAAACTTAGTTTGTTAATCTATTTAAGAAATTTTTTATTTTTTTTTAAATGTTTTTTCTGAGTGTAAATTGTACTTTAATAATAATCAGATATTAGACAAAAATTTAAGCTTTTTAAAATATTTTTATTACTTATTAAATTTGTTTCATGACTTTTGCACAAATTTGCATAATTGTATATACCCGTTGTATATAATTTGGTAATGTTTAAAGGGTATATAACAAGATGCTCGTCAGTCGTGTGTGCAGAAAATGTGTGTGTGTGTGTGCGTGTGTGTGTGCTTCATGTCTTCGAGGCAAACAAACAATCAAATGGCAAACGACATTTAATTAAAGACTGTGAACAGGCAGCAGCAAACAAAAAAAAAAAAAAAACAAATATGTAAAGTCAATAAGATTCAGCAACGGACGGACGGAAGGACGGTGGGAGCGAGGAAGTTGGCTGAAAAAAAAAAAAAAAATTGAAGAGCCTTAAGCCTTATCAATGGGCCATCGACTGGTTAATTAGGCAGACACGCCCACCTGCCAGCCAAGGCCTGCAGAACGCCCACTGTCATTACACGTTGCGCTCATTTAAATAAATTAATGAATTTTTCGTTTCTTTTCGCCGGCTTTTCTTCGTTCATTTTTTTCTGTTTTTTTTTTCCTTTCCTTAACGAGCAACTTTTTTATGGCATTTTCTTTGCCTTATCGCTTCCAATATTGACACTGACAGCTAATGGAGTGCAGTGTGCGGGGGAGGGTCGGGGTGGGGGGCGGGTGCTGTTGAAAATTGAGATTTCGTGGTCGTGTCACATCGCGCGCCTCATTTGAAAGACGCGTCGCGCGTTTTTCTGTTTTTCCATTAGCGCAAAATGCTGGAAATTGTTTATCTTAATCGCTTTCGATGCCGCCGTCATACAACACGATTAAGGGCTAGGTAGGGTGGGTGGGTGTGTGTGTGTGTGTGTGTGTGTCATTCACACATGTACGTATAGCTATTGATATTGTGGCTTATTAGCCACATCTTTGATATGCTGCTGCTGCTTCGACATCTATTGACATTTATGGTCGAAATATTAATTTGTATTTATGTTCGCATTTAGTCGGGCTCCCCACTGTGCCCACCCCCCACCCCCGGCCCCACAGCCTACCATTCAGGCGCATGAGTGTATTTAACAGCTGCCTGTCTGGTTGAGTTATGACTGAAGAATTGATTTGGTTCCCTAATCTTATGTTGCCTCTTGCAGTTGAGAGCTGTTGCCAATTTTCACTTGGCACTGTTGCAGTTTTTTTTTGCATTTTTCTTGAATTTAAGTTCAGCTTAATTCAGTTTTTTTTGTAATATATAACATAATTGGTAAAAATGCGTGCATTGTTGCCAATTTGCACTTGCCGAATTTCCTTCATCTATTTAATATCCAAGTATTTAACTTGAAGTAAGCCTAATGAATTTTATTCTATTAAACGGCTTGAGTTACTGTGTGCATTGTTGCCAATTTTTATAATACGCTGTTGCCATTTTTCAAAAACATAAACTTTTCAAAAATTATTTCTTTATAACTAAGCTCTCTGCTCTGCTTTGTTGCCAATTTCACACTGCGCTGTGGCCAAATTTCACATTTAAAGTGTCAAATACCGCAAATCTGTAGCTAATCATGAAAACTTGTCATCTATCAGTGTCAAATGGATTTCTTTAAAACCAAATTTCATCAAGTTCTCACACAAGTTTAGTCGCCAGTTGATATTGAATACATTTTTATGATGTGCTTTGTTATCCTTTCGAATTTCCTTCTTTGTTTCTTTGCGATGTTTAACCACAATTTGACATCTTTCGACAGGTCTTTGTCAACATGCTTATTAAAGCTGAGATTTGTGTTGTGTGTATGTGTGTGTGTGTGTGTGTTTGCCAGTTGGCAGCTTCAATCAACAGTCGACACACATTTGTCAGTCGAGTTGAGTTTCGAGTTGAGTCGCCAGGCAAAAGCCAGCAATTCTACGCTGTTGCAACATGGTAGACGACAACTCTGAACGGGGCTTTCGCCCTCCCCATCCCTCCCCCCGAAACTGGCGGCAACTTATCTGTCAAATGCCAAACGACAGCCCAAAATCTATTAAGAGCGGCTTCCGCCTGTTGCCAGCTGCCACATCTGCCCCAAGGCAACACAACACAAAAAAAATACTAGCAGATGGACCTGAAAAGAGATGGGCAAAAGGGGGGCAGGGGGGGGGCAGCGTAAACCGTGAATGGGGCACTGAGTCAGGGCCGTTGTGGTACGTTGCGGGATTTTTGGCTTTTTGGTCTATGAAAAGCGCATCGAACAAACGCACAAAATAAGAAAAAATAAAACGGCTTTTCTTTACCCTTGCAAAGGGTATTTTAATTTGGTGAAATTTTCAGGCAAAGAATTCTCAAAAATAAAATGTGTTTACAGACAAAAAAAAACTAATGTGCATCTCTTGATTTAATCTTTAAGTCAAAATAATTTAATGTATTTATTATGTTTTGATATTATAATGGAAACAAATATAACAATATAACAGACTTATATATAAAATTAATTTTTATATGAACTGAATTATTGTTTGGTGCCAATATTTCATATTAATACTTTCAATATCACTTCACTATATTATATGGCATATAAAGTTCTAAATTTTATTTATTATTTTCTGATTAAACATCCTTGTGCAACTGCCTTAAGGAGTTTAAATGCCGGCAAGGGAATTTAAATTTCAACACGAAAGTTTAAATTCCTTCTTGTTATTTGTGTTTATTGTGT
This sequence comes from Drosophila micromelanica, assembly GCA_004143825.1. Taxonomy (NCBI): domain Eukaryota; kingdom Metazoa; phylum Arthropoda; class Insecta; order Diptera; family Drosophilidae; genus Drosophila; species Drosophila micromelanica. The sequence goes on from SCDY01001744.1 coordinate 69,618, forward strand.
TATTTTCTGCTCTCTTTTTGTCTGTTTTCGAAACTGAAACCAAAACCGAAACTGAATTCAAGGCACAAGTCGCCGTCACAAGCAGTTTCTCGTTATCATGCAGAGCGTCTGTCAGTCGGTCTGCCTGCCGGTCTGTCTATCTGTCTGTCTATCTGTCTGTCTGTCAGTCCGTCAATAAGTGAGTGCTCACTCAGAGGTACCACGGCTTTTTGATGGGGTCGGGGGGAAGACTTGGAGCTGTTCTCCCCTCGTGCGTTCATGTCGCAAAGATTAGCCGAGTTGTCTGCCGGCAGATTTCGGTGTTTATTTTTTTTTTTTGGCAATGGGGGGTAGTGGGGATCTTTGGCAACGGTTTTGCGTTGCAGCACGCCAAAGTTCAACGTTTGATTTTTGAGGTTAGCACAACCATGCCCTCCTCCCTTGTTCCCGTCCCCATGTCAATTGACTGATGGTTTGTTCGGTGTGTGGTTCACATAGGTAAATAAGTAGTTGATGTGCCAAGTAAAAGGTACTCCTTAAAGGGGGGGGGGGGGGGCGTAGCGGGGTGAATTACGGTAATCAACTTGCTAAGCGGGTCACGCGGCGTATGCGCAATGCGTCTCCATTTGCTGATTTTGGTCTATTTGCTGATGGCTCTGATACCAAACAAGGCCTAGACTGAGGATTGTTGAGAACAGAGAAAGGAAGAGAAGTAAAATTTAAATGCTCGATGCGTTTCAATTACGTGGAATCGAATAAATTGCGTGGAACATAAGGACAAATAATTCTTAAATTTATTTTACATCAAAATTTTAATATGCAATACAAATAATCTTGTAAGAATTTTTGTCAAGCGTTCCTAACTATATTTTTATTAAAAATATTTTTAATAGTGTTTGAAAACGTTTTAAAAACAAAGCTATATTGACAATAACTATAATTAATTTAATAAATTCAACTCTATTTCATTTAATTTAATCTCAACTTTTTAGTTCATAGTTTACTTATATGTAATTAATATTTTTATTTATTTATTTTTTTTTTTTTTTGAATTTAAAAACAAAACACTTTATTTTATTATTTCTTTTCTTTCAACTCTTTCTCATTTCACTCGCTCTTTTTCCCCCTTTTCTCTGGCTTTTCTTGCCTTTCACATCCCTAAACAGAGTGGACTTCTTTCAAAGTTTTTTGTCATCTTAACTCAATACTATTTGGAAGCTATAAAAAGTTGTTGAAAGTCGTGGCAAACACACACACACACTTACTCTCTTTCTATCTCTTTCTCTCTTACATACTCCCTTTTGACTTCAACTTTTGATGTGTTGTCGCTCATTTTTGGTTTCAATTGATTTGCTGCCGTCTGCCCCACAGCTAGATGGCATTAAGCCTTCTTGATAGCCACCCACACACACACACACACACACACACACACACACACTCACACACACACTCGCGAATTTCATTGATGGATTAATAGCACAAAAAGAAAAACAAGTGAGAAGGCTCTAGTCGGGGCCGCCCGACTAGGAGATACCCTGAACCCTGCGATCTGCTTCTATAAACATTTCAGCTCGTTTACACA
>SCDY01001745.1:0-26410 GCA_004143825.1 Drosophila micromelanica
CCCGCGCCGGGGGTTGGTCGTTGCCCGACGCACGCGGTGGTGTTTTGCTCCCCCCCCCCCCCCCCCCCCCCCCCCCCCTTTGCCCTCCCTGCAACAGTTACAGAAATAGGTTTCATTGAGAGTTTAATTACATGAGCTACAAATGTTAATGTGACGCTGTTAATGTTAATTTACGTTCTTTGCACACCTTTTATTCTCTGCTCACAAATGAGCTGTGTTTATTAAAAGCTTTTAACCTGGCTATAAGTTTATACAAGCAAGTTAAATACTTGATGTGGAGCTTTAAATTTTGAAAATTATATTATTGTTATGATTTTGTGAAAATAATAATAAATTAACTTAAAACTCGAAAATTATTATAATTTTAGCAACTAAGAAAAAATCTTTGTCAAAGTGGCTTTAATTTAATGGCATTCATTGAAAGCTTTTGTTAAGTTCTGCAAGCTCAGCTTTAAGGCAGCTTTAAACAAACATCCATTAATTTTAAAGCTTTTAAAATTGTGTTCACTGTTATGTTATTGGTCTTAACATGAACTAAAGCAATAATATAATAGTATATATTCCTGATTTTAATTTTCCACATTAATGAATTTTGATTCTAGTTTGAAGCTTCGTTGAATTTTAAGGAAGTCTATTTTTTTTTTAATATTAATTTTCAATTTTAATTCTAAGGCAAACATTTTAGTTTTGAAATTTGCATATTATTTAAAGTAAATTTATTAATTTTTTGAAAATATATGTTGCGGTTCAGGCTTATATTAAACTAATTTTATGTGCAATTGGTTCCGTTTAAAGTTTTGGTTCAAAAACCGGTTCAAATCTGCAAATCCAAAGTGTTTGCAAATATTGTCGTGATTTCTTACGACTAACTTTTTCAGGTTGTACTAAAATTAAAATATATGTATACTAATATACAGTTTATAATTTTTTTTTAATTTAAAAAAAGTGCGAACTAGTTCACACATTTAATTTTGAGCTTTCAAAGCACATGAGAAGTTTAATATGAATTGTTGCCATTTAGAATGTGGAAAAGCTCAACTAAAGCTGCATATTATTCGAACGCTCGTCGAAACCCTTTGTATGCTCTTCCTTTTGGGAATAGTTTAATCTCTTTGGCTAATGTCCTTTGAAACTTTTGGCCAAAAGTTGTTGAAAGTGTTTTGCTTTTGAAGTTTTGCAACGCGCGGCAGCCTTTAAAAACAGCGCGCACATTTAAGATGCGAAATGTTTTATTCAAGGCGGGCTTGCATTTTAGCCAAGTTGGAGTATGATAGAGGGGGTAGGGGAGGGGTGGGGGGTATACTGTGCGTATTGTTGGGTGTCCAAAATGGGTAGATTTCATTACTTGTCTTGTGCTTATGCTTATCCAGTATCCAGTCCCGGGCAATTGTTTTTTTGTCGGCAAGCGTCTGCATAATACATAGAAGAAGAAGAGGAAGAAGCAGCAGTCAAAACCCATCCCCCAACCCCCCTCATCCCCCTCTCTGCAGTTGGAGCAACTTTTGGTTTGTGCCTTGCCAAGGCATATTGCCTGAAACGCTGCGGCAATGCTGATGAGCTTTTGCGTGCGTAACAGCTGAGGGGAATGGAGGAGGGCAGAGGGTAGGGTAGGGTAGAGAGAGAGGGAGGGAGGGAAAGAGTGTAGCGAGAGCAAAGAAAACGAGTCAATTGTTCGCATTCGCGAAATGTTTTCGCTGGCTTTGGCTGCCGGGCTAACTCCTTGGCAACGTGATTAAGATTCAACAGCAGCATCAGCACAAGCCGGAGCTTCATGTGGCATGTGGCATGTGGCAACTGTGGCGCAAAATCTAATTCATGCATAGCCACGACTGGCGAATAATACAAGAAAATACAATACAAACAGAGACAGTAGCAAAAACAACAACACGCATTTCCCTAGACAATATCAGCAGCCCGACAAATGTTTGAATTTATATATGTATAGGTGTGTGTCTCTCTCTGTGTGTGTGTGTGTGTGTGTGTGTAGCAAAAACTTTATTTGACTCTTGTTGCTGTTGTTGTTGGTTTTTCGCACGCCTTTCCTTTTGCCACTTTGATAATAAAATTTTATATGCTTCTGTGCTCGTCCTGTTGTGCTGCTGCGTGTGGGGCTCAGCAGGATAACTGAAAAGATACCAAAAAAAAATGTGCTCTAGTCGGGTGTGACCGACTTGTAGATATGATTTTGATTAACATAAAAAAAATAAACGCAATATGCCAAATTTGGCGCCTTTATCTCTTAAACTATGCGATATATTCTAAAATTATCTTAAAATCGATATTTATCGATATGCAGTAAATTGGTAAAATGGATACCGAAATAAGAATAATAAATTCAGCATGTCCAATTTAAAAGATCGGACTCTTAAACTTTGCGACATATTCTTTAATTGCCCTTGTCAAAAAATCGATATTTATCGATATGCAGTAATATGGTAAAATTGATATGGAAAAAATATTAAACTCACTTTAGCTCTTGAACTTTGCGAGATATTCTTAAATTACTCATGCTTAAAAATCGATATTAATCGATATGCAAAAAATTCTTCAAGATATCGAAACAAAAATAATAAACTCACTAAGATAAAGGACATTCAGCTACTTTCAATGTGTACAGGGTACAAAGACAAGCGAGGACAGACAATGCCATGGAATTGTGGGGCAACGCTGCGTACGTGCAACGCAACGCAACGTTGAATGTGGCAACGCCGGCGCCATTTTGTGCAGCGAAAGACGTTAAAACTGCTTCCTGCTGATTGCGTATTTGATTCCTTTTTTTAAATTCGTCTTCCTTTCGTTTCGTTGCAGTGCTCTCCATTCGCAACACGCAGGAGGAGGAGCCGCCAGATCCGCAGCTGATGCGCTTGGACAACATGCTGATTGCGGAGGGCGTGGCCGGCCCTGAAAAGGGCGGCGGCGGAGCTGCAGCCGCATCAGCAGCGGCCGCCAGCCAGGGCGGCTCCCTGTCTATCGATGGGGCCGACAATGCCATCGAGCACTCGGATTATCGCGCCAAGTTGGCCCAGATCCGCCAGATCTACCACCAGGAGCTGGAGAAATACGAGCAGGCCTGCAACGAGTTCACCACCCACGTCATGAACTTGCTGCGCGAGCAGAGTCGCACCAGGTGAGTGAGACAGAAAGTGTGTTTGAGACAGAGAGAGAGAGAGAGAGAGAGAGAGAGAGAGAGAGAGAGAGAGAGAGAGAGCGAGAGAGAGAGAGACAATAGCGATACATCAGGCGAATAGGTTCCATTCAAGGCTCGAACTTATGCTTTGTTTTTAAGTTTGATTTGTATACCTGGTTTTACTTCTACTTATCGAAATATGCTTCTCTACACTTCTATCCTTATATTGATACCAAATACCAATATAAACAAAAATATTCTGCTGTGCGCTGCACGGCTCGAACCTATGCTTTTTTTATGTTCAGTTTTTGTGTGTTTATAGATATGCGGGCCAAACTTGGCAATTAACTTGCACAAAATATAAACTTACATATTCCATATTGATATTCTTGACAGACCCATCACACCCAAAGAAATTGAGCGCATGGTGCAGATAATACACAAGAAGTTCAGCTCGATCCAGATGCAGCTGAAGCAGTCGACCTGCGAGGCAGTCATGATATTGCGCTCTCGTTTCCTCGACGCGCGTCGCAAGCGCCGCAATTTTAGCAAGCAGGCATCCGAAATACTCAACGAGTATTTTTATAGTCATCTGAGCAATCCGTATCCATCCGAAGAGGCAAAGGAGGAGCTGGCGCGCAAGTGCGGCATAACGGTGAGTAGTGCCCATTGACAAATGCATAAACGAAAAAAGAAAAGAAAAGCTTTAAGAAACTGATCATAATATCGATTTGTGTCGATTTCAAGAACCCACAGGTTATTAATATATTTCTGATCACTGTGATCACTAGCTGTGTCGAGTTAACGGAACGATCTTCTAAGCAATAAAAGCTAGAGAGCAGAATTTCTTATCTAAAAAATCTCATAATTTTTGTTTCGATATCCGTAAATATTTTTTGCACATCGATAAATATCGATTTTAAGACATGGGCATTTTTAGAATATCTCGCAAAGTTTAAGAGGTAGAGCCACAAAATTTTGCATATATTACTTTTTGAATACATTTTCTCGAAAATTGATAAAATGATTTCTAGTTACATTTTTGAATAGGTTCGTAAATTTTCAAGTGAAGAACTATTCTTGAAAGTTATTTAATTGAATGATGAATTCATTTTACAAATTTGGGCCTGAAGCAAGAAAAAGTTAAGTTAAGTTAAGAACTTAACATGTCTGAACACCCTGCCTGCTGGGTACCTTCTAGTCGGTCACACCCGACTGCCGCACATCAATTTCGTCTAACAACATTCGCAACATTCGCAGGTGTCGCAAGTATCGAACTGGTTTGGCAACAAGCGCATCCGCTACAAGAAGAACATTGGCAAGGCCCAGGAGGAGGCCAATTTGTATGCGGCCAAGAAGGCGGCCGGGGCCTCGCCATATTCGATGGCCGGCCCGCCCAGTGGCACCACAACGCCAATGATGTCGCCCGCACCGCCACAGGACTCGATGGGTTATCCCATGGGATCTGGTGGATACGATCAGCAGCAGCCATATGATAATAGCATGGGCGGCTACGATCCCAATTTGCATCAGGATCTTAGCCCTTGAGGATAGGCTTGCCAAAGCTAAACAAAATTCATAATTTTATGCATTAATAGAAATCGTTTTTTTTTATAAATCTTTTTTTTTTTTTGTAATGAATATAATATATATGTGTGCACAAATAAGATCAGATATATATGTATATGTATATATATTTGAGAAATGCGTGTGTGTGTGTGTGGGTGGGTGTGCGCGTGTGTGTGTGTGTGTAGCATACAATCAATTTATGTATACGATTATGTCTTAATTAATATTATGTACTGAAAATAAGCAACTAACAACAAAAAAAGCAACACACCAACAACTTTGTATATTTCAACTGCAAACAACAACAAAAAATTCACACACACACACACACACACACACGCACCCTCAAACTGTCAAAAATGCATTTTACATATACATTTATATGTATATATATATATACATCAATTTGTGCATGCATATACATATATATATAAATATGTATACATATACATACCACATAATGAATACTTTGCGTTGCAATATCAATTAATAAATATTAAAAGAAATAATAATAATAATAAAAGTAACTAATTTTCCTTTTTAAGTTTGCGCCTTGTTTAAAATTCATTCGTATGCTTTTTGTGTGTGCTTTAAGCTTAAGTCACGTTCAATTTTTTAAAGCCTTTTTTTCGTTTGCTAAAAAAAAAAGGAAAACATTTTTTTAACCACGCCTCCTTGCCCTGGTCACGAAAAAAGCAAAGTAAATTTTTTTTAAAGCTTTTTGCGCTCTAATGTTAATTGTAAACCTCAAATACGTAAAAATCACACAACTATTATTATTAAAAAAAATCTTTTGGACAAAAATAAAATGAAGAGAACAACTTTCTACTAGGCATTAGTTTAAATAGTTATATATTTTTTTCGTAGTCTCTAAGCCGCAAAAAAAAAATATGAAAAAAAACTAACAAGAACTAAACAATTGTATACTAAAATTAAATTTACAAAAAAATAAACAAACGCATGTATACTATGAAATACGATCTATAAATACATATATATATATACATAAAAAATATATATATACAAATTTGTATACTTACGATTGCAACTCCAAATTGTATACCACAAAAACAACAACGATAAGAACAAATGTATACTAGAAAGAAACTCCCATTTATCATACATATACCTAACAAACAAAAATATATATAAATACAATAATGAATAGTTATCTTCGGGTAGCCGAAGTTTGAATACCCTTGCAGACATGCGAAAGATGTGCCCTACAATTAAATATGACTGCTATATGATATAGTAATCCAATGTTGATGGGATTTTGTAGGATATATTGGTAGCTTTAGTTTAGGTTATTCGGGATATCTTGAAGAACAAAACAAAAAAATGTTTTCGAAACAAACATTCATTTCTCGACCGATCATTCCTATGGCACTCGACTGTTGCTACTGATCAAGAATATATATATCTATATCTTATATCTCGTAACACACTCTGCAAGGGTATAAAAACAAGAACAACATAACACAAAAACAACACATAAAGAAAACCTTTACAAATTGTATACCAGCAGGCGCAGCGTTTGTCACTGTTATACGCCGTATAACAGTTCAGACGTAACCTAACCTAAATTGTCAACAAGTATTACGAATTACTAAAAAACAAAAACACAAATATAAAAATAAAAAACGAGAAACTTTTTATTACATATTTATGGCAAAACAAAATTTAAACAAAACAAAAAAACATGTATACGATGTAAATCAAATTTAAAACAAATTGTTTTTTTCCCCCAAACTTCTTTGTTTCAAATAAAAACTCAAGAAATCCAAACTTTTTATAAAAAAAAAAAAAACAACAAAGAAAAACAAAATTGTTTTTTCCCAAATTTCATTATTATACTTTGTGTGCAACAAGAGGAAAAATGAACAAGAAAGAAACGTAAGAATATTGATAAATTAACTTCCTTCCTTCTAGTATTCGATGAACAAGTATTGTAATAACGCATAACGTAAATGAAAAAAAGAACAAAATAAAAGAAAATGCAAAAAAAATACAAATTTCAGCTAGCTGTTAAAACAACAGATCGGTATATATACATAAATCTATATATGGATTAAACTATAATTATTTTAAAATAAATACAAGAAAACAAAAAAACAAAACAAAAAATCAACAACAATGCTATATTATAATTAAATAAACGAGAAAACAAAAAATTGTGTCAAATATTTTTGTGGTTTTTCTTTGTCGGTTACAATGTGCCTAGATAAGTTTTAAAATTCTGCTTTTGGGGAAATTTTGTAAGTGTATGCACCCGATTCTTGGATGACCCCATAATTTTTTGATGCCGATTAATATAGTTAGTCCTTGCGAATCTAACGCAGCAAGTCCTTTGAAAATCTGCAAGGATATCAACGAGTTAGAGCTAATTTTTGATATTATTTTTATAGCCATTTCTCGGCCTTATTCTCAAGGATCCTGGAAGGATATGCCTTTTTGGACTCGCAGGAAGCAGTACTTTTGATTGGCATTCAAGGGTTTTCAGGATTCCACCAAGAGTTTAAAAAATATGGTTAAGCCGCAAAAAACCCACCTTAACTTGGCCATTTCAGGGTCTCTTAAAATGCACACTTTCCGAAAATATAATTATCTAGAATTTCGAATTTTTCTTTATTAATTAAAGGGTATGCCAAAGTCCATAATATGCATTTATGTATATGTTTTTATTTTCGAAAAATGAGTTTAATATTTGTTGAAAGAAATAAATTTGTTTCTAAGATTTTTGGTTTCATTTTATTTGATTTGTTCAGTTAAACAATTACACTAGGCGACTTTATAAAAAAAAAATATAAACGACACAAAAAATGGTCAAAAAAAGAAAAAAAAAATGTTTTTCATTAAAGAGATGCAGTTAAGTTTGAATACAGAAGATATATATTACTATATAATATATATGTACAAAGGCGTTAAGCGAATAGTATTCTTTTTTTTAAATGTTATTTGTCTATATATATATAGTATATAGTTTTAGTATATGGTACATGTATCAGAACATATAGTATCACATTATACGATTTCGAGATTGAGCCCAAGGGCAGTCGGAATGCAGGACGCGGCTGATTGAAAGCCTAACGCCTGCCTGGACACATGGACCAGATTGTGACTGTGTTGTTGTTGTTGTTGTTGGGATTGTGACTGCCCGCTTGGGCCGCGTCTCATTCGGTCTTGGCCTTGGTATCATCGCTGGCATTGCAGTTGCCATTCCGATAATCGCTGCAGCTGCTTTTGTTGCTGCTGCTGCACTCGCTGCGTCGTCGCTCGTTTGTCGTCATCGTTGTTGTTGTTGTTGTTGTCGCTGCTGTTGTGGCGTCTCCATTGATGGCATCCGAAAGGGCGCTGGTGATGCTGCTGCTGCTGCACTGATTGGAGGCACTCGGCACACAGGCGCACGAATCGCAGACACGGACATCCGTTTGCCAGCCGCGCTCCAGCACCGGCATCCGACGTTTCGAGCAGCTGCTGCAGACGGCCTGGCCACAGCGACGGCAATGATGACGCCGACAATCGCCAATGCTGTTGCTGCCATTGCTGGCGGCATTTGTGCGTGCGGCATTGTGCTTGCCCGCCGTCGTCGTCCGGCTGCGTCCGCCCGCCTGCTTGGCCAGCTCCAGTTCCTCGACGCGCCCGAATACCGATTTGCATATGAAGCAACTGGGCGATTCCGCATCGGGCACCCAATACGAGGGACGTGCGCTGTCCTTGATCATCTCTGCAAATGAATAGTTGCATTAGTATCCTAAAAATTAAATAATTCTTTAATTGTGCTCACCCTTGGGATAGTCGATGGCGACGGCGGCAACGCTGCTGATCGTATTGTAGATGGTCTCTCCGTATTTGCGTACCAGAATGTCGCCCTCATCGTTTGTGGGCCTGGAGCCTGTGCAAGCGATAGTCAGATTTGAATTGCAATAAGTAATTTCAGCTTGATCTTGAGCTGCGGCTGTGTGTGTAACAAACGAAGAAATTTTTACAGACAGCGACAGAGAGATAGAAACGGGTGCGGATGGAGAGTCAGAGAAAAAAAAGAGATCAAGCTGGCTTATGCCACGCCCCTTTAAAAAACACACGTTCGAGACGTTGCCTAACTAAGATTCCTCTATTAAACAGCCATACTCATATGCTGTTAAAATATTTAAATGTTATTGAGCAAATGTAACAAGTTAACAGTATGTTAAATAAAATGTAAGTTTTTAACTAAAATTCTAAATATTTGATGTTTAACTTTTCTTGTGTTAAACATTAAACGTTCATATTTTACAAAAAAATGCTATTTTAATGATATTAAATTTTTCCTAAAAATTTAACAGCTGTTACTAAATAGCGCTCTTTCAATCACATGTATGTTAATTCGCTTTTAACATTCTATTACAAGATTACCTATGGGTTTGTAAAGTAGGCAATTTATACGCCTTTAAAAAAATATTAAACACATAAGTTTCTGTTGTTTTATTTCTAATACTTGTATGTCAACGATTTAGACTATATATTTATCGTTGTCACAGGCAGGGCTCGATGAATGTAATGTGAAAGTTGTTTAAAAGATATTGGGACGTTGATTAAAATAAGAAACAAATTATCTATATATTTTTTTAATATCACTGCTTAGTCAAAAAAAAGTCACCAATTGTTTAAATTCAAAATATTTATAAACAAATTTAAAATTTAGCAAATCAATACAAAATATTTGAAATAATTGCACTCGAAAATGTGAACAAAAATTTAACAGCAACAAGCAATGTTAAATGTGACAAGCGCTCTGTTAAGCCACAGAGAGCGAGAGAGAGTTGCAAAGAAAGCAGGATACATTAGAAAGAGAGAGAGCGAAAGAGCGAGCGATGTAGTGCTTGTTATTTTGTTTACTCCACTTACCCGGCGTTGCGTCCGATTTGCGCTGCAGCTGCTGGTGGCAATCGTTGCAGACACGGACCGGCTGCAGCCAGCCGCGTGCCGGCACCGGCAACCGGTGCTGGCTGCACGTGTGGCAGAAGCCCTCGCCGCAGCCGCGGCAATGATGCTTCGGCATGCCAGTCTTCTCGAAGTCGCGCTTGCAGGCGTGGCACAGCTGCCCAAAAAACAATAACAATTAGCACATTATATAAAGTCAATAAGTGACGAGACAATACCCTGTACCCAGCTTTATAACGTAAATTGCCTTAAACTAAATTTTATTTCTATGTAAATATTTAAATTTTGATATTTTCCATAAAGCTATAATAGGAGTACCTATTTATATGGAAATCTGTACAATAAATTTGGGATCTCTCAAAAAAAAACCAAGGCTGAAAATCGATAGTGATCGATTTTTATGTGTGCTGATAAAGAAAATATAATCGATATATTTAAATGTTGTGTGTTTAATAAAGTTGATTCCAAATTTAAAGCCTGAAATTTAAATATTCTTCGTTGAAAATCGATAATTATCGTTTTGTAGGAAGAGAAGGAAAAAAACTAAGCTTGAACTGTGTGTAAGATATACAAAAACCTATGTTCCATAAGTAAAGTTTTGAGATTCTTTAAACCGGACAGACAGGGCTCCTTGAACTGACCAAGAAGATATAAACTTTATGCCTTTGGGTACAGGGTATGCAAAATAAATAAATATTTATAGTGCGTTCACCCACAATGATTTCCTGATTGGGCCGCCAATAGCTGGGCGCCACCTTGTCCGCCAGCATGCCGCCAATGGCCTTGGCCCACGGACCTGAGATGTTGCTGAAGGCCTCGCTGATGCTGTTCACGCTGTCCAGAACCATTTGGGCGGAATGGGCATTGGCACGCAACGCGGCATTGCCACCCTTCCACACATGAATCACCTGAACGCTAAAAATATAAATTGATTGAGTGATCGATTGATTGACTGATCGATTTGTATTCACTTACTGCACCACAGATGCCTCGGGCGATTTATTGCCATACCAGTATTGGCGCGCCCGATAGATTTCACCGCAATAGGGACACTCGATGACATCGCCCTTCCACACGTACTTGGCCAGTCCGGACCAGGCGGTGTCCGTCTGGGACTGGGCGCGCACATTGACGACAATCTCCTTGCCATTGTTGTAGCACGCCTTGCACAGATACAGCTTGTTCTCGAACTGATGCTGATAGTTGCACGGCTGCGTATTGAAATGCGGTTCACCGTCGCTGACATGGCCCATGGAGCGCTGGCAGCGACGACTGCACGACTCGCAGTGGGCGCCGCAGGTGAAATACTGCTCCGGGAACGGATTGATTGCCTTCTCGATGATCTCGCCGGCAAATTTCTGATTCAACAGCTTCATCGCCTTAAACACAACCGACGGCTGACGCGGCGAACGAACCGCAGTGTTCTCAATTTCGAGACGCAGTGCATCGCTGATCTTTTGAAAATTCGTTGACTTTTTGGCGTCCGTCTGGATGCCCACATAGCGCAACGAGCTAAACGCATTGGTCTCATAGTTCAGATGGGCGAAACTGTTGCGCAGCTTATCCTCGGCGCTCTCCTCCACGGCTGCAAGAGAAAAGATTTAAAAAAGCGTTTAAAATAGAATAAGAAAAATAGAATAATAGAGATATAAAAATAGAATAAGAAATATAAGATTGAAACAGGTTTTAAACATGTAATAAATATATCGATATATCGACATATCGGTATATCGACAATTATCGATATATTTAAAACTGATAATTGAAAAATTTTCTAAAATAGGTTGTTGAATATGTGTTAAACATGTATAGAAATAGATATATATATAGATTCAATCCCCAAACAAAATGTACGTACAGCTCTCCAGGGGCTTCGTGTAGTGCGTCTCATGGAATATGATCACAGCTGGTCCCAGGGTGCTGCCATTGCCCATGGCCTGCAGCGCCTGGGTGAAATGCAGGCAGAACGCCTTCGAGGCGGTGCCCAGAAACTCATACATATCACTATGCAAACGTTCCGAACGTGTGCGGTAAACAACAATATCCGAGATGGCGAGAATCTGTCGTATAGAATATCAATTAAATTAATCGATTCATCGATAGGCACTTCGATAAATGGTAAATACCTTGAGCAGCATACGCATGCGTCTGTTGCCCTTCGCCGTGGTGCCCAGCAGTCCCTCGGTATCCAAACAGAGAACACCCTGTTCCCGCTGCATGGCCGCATAGACGCCAATCGTGCAGGAGCTCTGTTCGGGCGATGTACGAAAGACGGGCTCGCCATCGAAAAACACCTGATTCATCGTATGCGATTTGCCATCGCCCGTATTGCCAAATATTGAGATCACTTTTATTTTATCCAGTTCCTGGCAATGCAGCTTCTTGCAAAACAGCTCGGGTGTCGCAATCTGCAAATTCTCATCGGCGTCGAGAAATAGAAATGCGCGTGTCGCCGTTCCATTCGCATTGTCTATCGAATCGAGCTCGTTTGTGTTGATGAAAGGTATCGATTTGAATTCGGCATCGTTGATGACATCGGGTCGCAGTGCCTCGTCCTGAGTTGACAGCGGGAGAAAGTGAGAGAGAAAGAGAACAACGAGTGTTGTAAATGTTATTAACATGCATTGATATTTACATTGTTCCGCCCACCTCTGTTATTGAGACCAGAAAGGCCATCGCAAAGGAGAAAGAAATAACATAAACTCAACTAAAGTAGCTACGTAAATAATCTGTGCAATGTACAGGCGCCGTTGGCCCAGCCAACATCAGCGCTGATTTTTTAATGACTCAGTGCCTGCTTTTGCTGCTGCTGCTGCTGCTGCTACTCGAATAAGTGACGACGCAATTTAAAATAAAAATAAAAATGTCCAGTATTTCTTTTGTTATTGCTTGAATGTGTGTGTCTGTAAATGCAATAACAGCAACAGCATACAGCTATTTAGCAGGCCTGTTAACAGTTTGCATTCTGTTAATGCAATTTCAACGTTTATTGCTTACGTCTTTGTTTTTTTATATGTACCCTGTACTTAATGAAAATGGGTATATTAAGCAGGATCTGTTTTTGAGATTTTTTTTTTTAGTATATGTATGTTAAGACACCTCGCAGCTGGCCTGTGGGCATCTCCTATAGTCAAGTAGACCCGACTTGAGCAATATTGATTTTGTATATATTTTTTTATTTTTAAATCTTCTATGTGCACACATAATTATAGGGTATTTCTTAGCCGAGTTTAATATTTTTGTTTTAGTATAAATTAATAATTTAATTTAATATATGTCAGCTTCATATATTATACCAGGGTATTGCTGTTTTGTGAATGCCCACTTATCAGGCGCTTATCAGCACCTGCCCGCGAAAAACACAGCACAAAATCCGACTTTTGCATTATTTTGTTTTTATTCTTATACCGCAATAGAAGTGCCTTTACGTGCGAGCGAGATGACAAATGGAAGAGCTGTAGCAACAAAGGCTGCGGGCTATCAAATCGAAAGCCACAAGCGTAGCTCTGCCAGTGTAATAACATTTCAAGTTGTTTTCGAACACTTGTTTACATTGTTATTTTTTTTTTTTGTTTGGCATAGACTTGATTATCGTTGGTTTTGCCGTGCCCCTTTTCGTATGTGTAAAGTGCGACGCAGTTTTATTTTTAATTTTTGAGGCTGGGCTTACTGTTATTTCATGCTCAGCGCCAAAAGCCTTGCTATCATTTACATATGTACATACGTAAACATACATGCGCATGAATGTGTGCGCATATGTGAGAAACGACGCTTGAGAGGGAGACACACAGGTCATGCACAATAAATTATGACGTCACAATTTTGGTATTCTGTTTGCGCTTGTATGAAAAATAACAGATGATTTCGTTATTATTAATATTTTGCCTTCCGGTTTCAATAACAATTTTATTTATTTTATATAATGTAAACAAATCACAGATCAAAATTGTGACGTCACGCTCTCTCCGAACAGCGTTTTGTTTGCTTGAGCGCCGAATACCGGAACTGCGCTTTGCGTAACCTCTATATCTCTCAATCGTGTGTAGAACAGCTGCGGCTGGTCGCGTGTGTGTGTGTGTGTGTGTATGTATGCGTGCGTGCGTGTGTGTTTGTGTGGGGTTTGTTTGTTTTTTATCAATGTGCGATTCATGAGCAATAATTAATTAACAATGCGCAATACTTTTGGCTCGAACAACAAAAAGTACGCTGAATGTCAACTGGAACATATGATCTGGTGCTGCCGTTTTTGTTATTGTTGTTGGTTGTTTGTTGTTGTTTATTGTCGCACTGACCTCTCTTACCTGAAAATAGGGCATTGGCTGCATTATTGACGATTGATTTTTATTTGTTCTATCCAGATTTATCATATTCCCAATGCCGATGAGGATTTGCTTGCAGCTGCAACCTGCAGCCAACTATGTAAATTATATATGTATATGTGTGTGGTTTTATTTGGCCAAGAGTGCGGTTAGCTACCAATGGCAGCTGCTTCTCGATTCAACTAGCGCTCAATATATGTATATTTTACACCACTTTGGTTATAAATTTAACTATTTACGCGAACGTAGTAGCCACACACAACAACAATCCACGAAAACGCGCACGCATTGTCAAAAAAAAATAATAATAGCAATACTTTGTAATAGCGATGACACACAGTAACGATCAATATATCGATGCAGATGTTTTGCCCTATCGTACAAAGAGATGGCTGACTGGCGATATCTACTGTACAACAGCTGATCAGCATGGCGATAAGCCAGCATATCTGAGGAATTGATATTTGCATAAAAAAAATAAATACAACCAAACTACAAGCCGAAATCTGCTATAGCCTGTTTGGGAGCATTTAAATAATTTTAATGCTGCTTACTTAAAATTTACTATCGATAGAGGTTTGCTCAAATTAGCGATGTCTTTGTTATGAAGCGAAAAAATCGATGTATCGATACGCTCTGATATCAACATCCCCCAATGTGTATGTGCGCCGCAAAACAAAACGCGTATTGTACGGGCACGGTGCGGGCACACATAGCAAAAGACGAATCCAAAGTAATTCTCAATTTTTGGCTGTGCATTAAAACGACAAAACAGTGAATAAGTTAACACGTAATAAGAAATGAAATTAAATCAAATAACCAAACAAACCCATATTGGAAATGTCCTGAAAAAGTTCTGAGCGTATTTTGTTTTTGTGTTGGGAGTGCGTTTCGTATGTCTGGCTGTGTGTCGTCGTCTCGTGTATGGTGCTAAAATTTACACACACACACGCGCACATATCTACGATACATACATATAGACGTGTATACATTGTAAGTGTAGAAAATTTCTGCTGCTTTCTTTTGTTGCTTTATTCGTCTGGCTCTGTGTGTGTGTGCATATTGTACGTGTATGTGAAAGGGGAGGGCATACCCCAAGAGGGTGGAGTCCAAGTTTGAGTACGTATATTTTGGGTGTTTTTTTTTTAATTTAAATTTTATTTTTGAAACAGTGACTCGCACACAACTAATTTAACTACAATTTAGCAACAATATATTAGCAAATAGTGCAAAACATCCTTTAAGTATGTTAAATACAAAATAGAAACTTTATTCGTTGAATGTTACTTCAATTTTGGGTGGGGTGGCATTTGTGTGTCTATGTGTGTGTGTGAGTTAGTGTGAGTGGGGTAGGGTGGGGGTTGCCCGCACACTGTCAGACGCCAAAACGGAAACGACAAATTTTCATTCAGCGTATTTTCTTGGTTCCATTTGATTTTTATTGTGCCATTGCTCCTTGTATGTACATGCATTCGTCTGTGTGTGTGTGTGTGTGTGTGTGTGTGTACATGAGACGGCGGCGCGACGTCTGCTACGCTGCATGCTTTTGCCGGCACACAAACACACACACACACACACGGAGCAAGCACATGCATATATACACATATATATATATATTGCACTTTGTTTATAACAAATTGCTTCTAAATTCGCTCGCTCATTAACGCCACCCACACACACAGACAGACTCTCTCTCACACACACATACATACATTCAATGTCTCGCCGCTCTCACACGCATGCACAGTCAGAGCCAAACACCCACATATGTACATAGATATCACTGCGCTCTCACTAACTCATGCTTTCTCTCTTCCTCCTGTCGCCTATGCCTTTTTTTGCATTATTATTACAGCGCGACGCATCACCGGCACAATAACAACAACAACAACAACTACATTAACAACAGCAGCAGATCAAAAACTCATACGAAATTATTTGATTGTGAGTTTGGCGCAGCGTGCGCGCTGCTGCTGCTGCTGCTGCTGCCAAAAACAACAACACCAAGAGTTCACAAACGCACACACACAAACATACATACACACAAACACACAAAAACAACTGCACAGCTGCTTACGCACATCCCATAAACAGCATTTGCATATTCAAACATAAAAACTAACCAAAAAATACCAAAACCAACAAAAACACACACACACACACAAACAACATACAAAACAAAATACCAATCAATGGCAGATTTAATGCGTTTGGGTAATGTGGACGTTGTCATACAGAAAGATAAACTCGGCTCGCCAACGGGCGGCTCCGATGACGGCAACCTAGCGGCACTGGGCGGCATAACGGGTCTCGGCGCCATGATGGCCGCTGGTGGCATTGACTTGGCCGATCTGGCACAGGAATTGGATCAGGACGAATTCGATGGGCCGCACATGCTAAATGGTGAGTGAAAAACAAAATTAAATTAAACTAAACTGAACTGAAGCTTGGAATTTTTATTTGTCCTTGTTTTTATTTTTGCCTATAAGCGACATAAAGAACCGGTTCGCAAAGGGAACACAAATTTAGCTCTGCATGAGTCGTGTACTGCCCCCTAATTTCAACCATATGGAACAAATTATAGTTTTTCAGCTTTGCTAATGTATACAAACACACACACGGACATAAATATTTATTTTCTCCATGCTGATCTGTGTGTGTGTGAGTGTGTTTACATTAGGTGAATCATCAGCTGGTGTGAGCGCAGCCTTGCGACCGGCTTCTAGGCCCACCTCTCAAGGTGCAATGCACTGCTACTGTGTCATGCGCGCGTGCCCATGCGTCATGGCAAATGCCAAACGGCAAAAACAACAACAACAACAATAAGCTTAAGCTTGGCAATTGCGTCTGCGTAACTGTTTGTGAGTCATGCGTCTGCGCCAGCGTCAGCGTCAGCGCTCTTCCTTTCTCTCTCTCTCACACATTCTCTTTCACCTCGCTGCTTGACCTTAGCTAGTTGTTGGTATGTGTTTTCCCCCCTTTATTTGATAACCGATAAATGGTTTTTGTTGACAATTGATCGCTGCTCGTACACATGCATACATATGTAAATAGTACATATACATACATACGTATTCTATGTGTGTGTACATTTTCTAAGCAGCGCTGCCAACTTGTCGCCAAAATGGCCGCTGGCTGCAGTTTAGCTGCATTTCACCATATGTTATCGGTAATCAATTGACTGCTGACGCACACACAACCACAACTTTTATCAGTCATTAAGGTGTATGTGTGTATATATTGTTTTGACATTCATGTATATATTATATTATATTTTTTTATTTTTCTTTTGTTGAATGGCACAGCTTGTGGGCAGCGCATCTATTGATTAAAAGACGACGCAGCTTGCGAGTATATTAGTACGTTTCTTAGCGCCTGCACGTTTCTATTTGCGACAAAAAGGCTCCGCTCGCTTTATTTATTTATAAATATTCTTCTTTTTATTTTTGTCTTTAAACATGCACTGCCACAACTGTAAGTAATTTAGTAATTCCAATTCAAATTTAATTATCGGCTCTAAAAGTTCAGTGCAGCTCTGCACGTTTTATGTTTGATATTTTATCGCTTTTGGCAAAATGTTTGTCTCGATACTTATGTGCAATTAAAATTGCAGAGCATAGGGTGTGTACGCAGATTGTTGCATCAACTGTGTGCTTTTAAAAGTAGGCATGCTATAAGCACATTTTTATCGATATCTATCGATAAATGACGTGAAAGCTTTAAATTCAAATAAGATTAATATTCAGTTAGCACTAAAAAAGTATAAGCGGAAGACGTTTTTCTCATGCCTATCGATTTGTTATCGATTTACAATAAACTGTTTGCTCCAAAGTTAAAATAAAGTAGGACGATTATATATACATTTTGTCATCCTTGACTTGCGTAAATATTCATGATTTTAATATTGTAGCCGTAAAAAGAATAGTCGACTGATTTTTATTGTTATCGACTTATCGATATATTTAAACTTGCTAACCATGCAGCCCTGTAAGTTCCTCTTGAATATACTTTAAAGCTCAAGTCTTTGCGCCGCTTAAGTTAGGGTATTTAACAGTTTGGTGTGCCGCAAAAGCAATTTATTTTATCGTATTGTATTTTTGTTTTGTTCTTGACTTTGTTTTTTTTCTTTTTGCCACACTTTGTATTTGTGCTGTGTTGTGTAATGTTGTTAATTTGGCACATTTTTCAACATTATTTGCTTGCAGGCGAACGTCCGGCGATAATTGCGCCGCCGGAAAGCGAATGGTACCACGGACGACTGGATCGCTACTCGGCGGAGACGCGTCTCCGTGGCAGCAACAAACTGGGCAGCTATCTGGGTGCGTATTAAACACTCAGCTCCTCTCCTTTACCTAATCATCATTTCTGTCCTTGTTTAGTGCGCGAAAGTGACCGAAAGCCGGGCTCCTATGTGCTGAGCTATTATGGACGCACGGGCATCAATCATTTCCGGTTAGTTTTCAACACTGAAGAAATTTGTTATACACTTCTCTTAACTTTCCTCTATTTATGCGATTTAGGATTACGGCCGTTTGTGGTGATTTTTATATTGGCGGACGTCAGTTCATTTCGCTCAGCGATCTCGTTGGCTATTATACCTCATGCAGCGATCTTTTGAAGCGGGAACGTCTGGTTATACCCGTGGCGCCGCCGGAACCGGTCAATGATAAGAAACGCGTCGTGGCCATTTTGCCGTATACGAAAATGCCCGAAACGGATGAGCTGAGCTTCCAGAAGGGCGACATTTTCTTTGTGCACAACGATATGGGCGACGGCTGGCTGTGGGTGACGGCGCATCGTACCGGCGAACAGGGCATGATCTTTCGTGAACTAGTCGACGATCTGGATGTATCAATTGATCCCAATACGGTGTTTCCCTGGTTCCATCCGAATTGCACCAAAAACGAGGCCGTCGACATGCTAGTCAAGGGTGAGCACAAACAAAGAATGTCTCTTAAAATGTAGTAAATATCAATAAATAGTCGAGGTCAGCCTATGAACTGGTTCAGATATCGATTTAAATATAATCGATACATATCGATCAACTTAAAATGTTGCTTTATGATATAAGAATAACGTTTAATATTAAAAAATTGATATTATGGATGTTGACTAATCTATAAATATCGATAGTTTTAAACTAGCGTAGAGTAAATATTACCTTACCAAATGAAACTTAAGCTTTACATTTGTAAATAGCAATTGTAATTATATTTTTAATCGGTAAATTAGTATCGATTTTCGAGACTTCCACTAATATATTTTCTTTTTATGCCCAGCTGGTCCTGGCAGCTTCCTGGTGCGTCCCAGCGACAATTCCCCAGGCGATTATTCGCTGTTCTTTCACATCAACAATCAGATCCAGCGATTTCGCATTGAGAAGAAGGGCGTACGCTATCTGATGGGCGGACGGACGTTCGAGTGCCTGGACGCGGTGATCAATCGCTATCGCAAGGAGCAAATTGTCGAGGGCCATTCGCTGAATCATCCCGTGGTAAACGGCACCCAGCCCGAGTTCAATCAACAGTATGTGGTGGAGAAGGCCGCCGAAAAGATTTACGCAACGTTGCGCGAGTGCCGCGATCAGATTGGCCTCAAGAAGATCAAGGGCATCAAGCATCACGGCCATCTCAACAAGAAGTCAGACAAGACGACCAAATGGAAGCAATTGTACTTTGCGCTGATCAACGATGGCACCGAGACCCAATTGTGCTTCTATGACAATCCCAAAAAGACTAAGCCCAAGGGACTGATCGATTTGTCGTGCGCGTATCTCTATCAGTGCCATGATTCGCTCTGGGAGCGACCCTATTGCTTTCAGATCGTTGAGCGTGCGTTGCCCTGCCTGGCCACCGTCACCTATTTGTGCGCGCCCAGCCAGGAGAGCTATGTGGAATGGATCAATGCACTGAAGGCCCAATGCGATTCGCAGCTGAGTCGCGCCCAAAAGAAGGTCTCCCGTCTGCGTGAGCTGCGTTGCCTCAATTTGCATGTGCTGGAGGCCCATCGATTGCCATTCAAACTGGTGCCACATCCCTACTGCAGTATTTCGCTCAACCAGGTCAAGGTGGGCAAGACGCGGGTGAAGATCGCGCCCGAGCCCGTCTGGGAGGAGGAGTTTGTCCTTGAGTGAGTTGACATTTATCCTTCATATATTATGTGCATTAAATTCACTTACTCGAATTTTTAGTGCATGTTCTAATTCCGCCGTTCCATTCTATTTTTTTTTTATTATTTATAATTCTATATGAGTTCTGTATCCATTTTAATTTTTGGATACTTTCACCTCTTACTCAATAATAAACAATAATATGCCTCACTTAAACACAGTTTCAATTCCATATTCCATTTGTCTAACAAGATATTTCTATTTTGTATTTGTCAAATATTTTTATTCCACTTGGAATTTATCAATCAACAAGTACTTCTGTTCCATTCCATTTCATACCCATTCCGATTGCAAATCAATTCGCTAGTTGTGTTCCATTCCATTTCATACCCGATGTTTCATTTCCACATTATTTTTTTCAAATTGCAGCGATGTCCCACCGGATGTTGTGTCCCTGACCATAACGGTGGTGTCGCGCGGCAAACGCGGCAAGGACTCGGAGGTGGCCGAGCTGACCATCGATTTGGCGAGCCTGAAGAACGGCCAGGAGACGGAGGACTGGTACAAGCTGACCGGCATGACACCGATGGGCGAATGGGGCTCCCTACGGCTGCGCATGCGGTATCTGGACGATCTGATTATGCCGTGCGAGGAGTACAGTCCGCTGCAGCAGCTGCTGCTCGAGCCGGAGCTGCATGCGGTTAAAGCGCTGGCCGATCTCTGTCACAACGATCGGGTGCCGCTGGCGACGGCGCTGTTGCGCGTGTTCCGGCACGAGAAGCGGGAAACGGAATTGATACGCATCCTGTGCCAGGCGGAGGTGGCGCGCGAGAACGAGACAACGACCCTCTTTCGCGGCGCCTCGCTGGCCACCACGCTAATGGATTTGTATATGCGGACCGAGTGCAGCGGCTTCCTTCAATCGGCGGTCAGCGAGATCGTCCAGCGGATACTGGAGAGCAAACAGTCCGCCGAACTGAATCCAACCAAAATGGATGTCAACGATGATGCGTGCACCAATGCCGAGTTCCTGCTGCTGATACTCGATCTGGTTACACAATCCATATTCACATCGCCGGACGCCTGTCCGCGCAATGTCCGCTACATATGCAATTGCCTACAGAAGGCGGTTGTCGCCAAATGGCCAACAGAGCGCCTGGTGCGGACGCGCGTCGTCTCCGGTTTTATATTCCTGCGTCTGCTCTGCCCGGCACTGCTCAATCCGCGCCAATTCGGACTGGTCAGCGAGACACCGCCAACGGCGGCCACACGCTCCCTCATTATGGTGGCCAAGTGCCTCCAGAATCTGGCCAATCTCATCGAGTTTGGCGGCAAGGTACGGTTCTCAATTAAGCCTTATTTATTGTTTGAAAATGGGTATATTGTGTGTCCGTCCGCTATTGTAGCTAGAAATTTAAAACATGGAAACTTTCTCAGTTTTAAAAATCGATAAAAATCGATATATCATAATAGTTTAATTTAGTAATAATATGTAACGTTCTTTTTGTATTTTTCATATTTATCAATTGTGGTTACTCTTATTATCGCTTGCAGGAGCAATACATGGAAGTGGTCAATCCGTTTATACTCAAGAACAAGGAGCGCATGATTGTCTTCCTCGATCAGCTGTCGTTGGTTACCGATCCCAATCCGCCGCTGGGCATGTTTGTTGAGCAGAACACGAATCACAATGCACAGGATACGGGTGAGAGTTCTTAAGAAGAAATTTAAGAAATCGATCAATTGATCGATGTAATCAATTCGATAACATGTTTTAATGCCTTTCCCATTGCTTGCAGGCCGCGAATTAGCCACATTGCATCATATCTGCGTGTCCTATTTGCCCGAGCTGCAGGAGCTGTCGAATATTTTATCGATTAAAAAGCTCGTCACCGTCACCGATATGCTGACCAAGCACAAATTGAAATACCGCGAGATGATCAGCTAAGAAGAACAAGAAACGATTACAGCTACAGTAACAACAGTCAGTTTATATATATATATTATACATATATATATATATAGTATATACATTTTTATATAGATATTTACATATATAGTATATACACAGTTGAAAGCCCAAAAAAAAGAAGAAAAATAATAAGGAATGAAAATCGTATAATTCATCAAAATACATAGTGCATATTGTGAGAATAGTTCCAGTAGTTTAGTCAAGCTTTTCTCGCGGCATTCATTGGGTTGTTCTCTTTACTCCACTTTTCTGTTCTCTTCCATATTTCAAATATTATTATTATATTATATACGAAACGTACGATGTAGCAAGCATATATAGCTATATATATATATATACATATATACATATATAGCATATAGTATGTGTCTTTTTTTTATTTTTATACAAAAACATATACAGAATATGAAAGCAGCTAAAGCAAACAAAAAGATACTTTAGTAATTAGCCAGGTCGAAATGTGTTCAACAAAGAGAAAAAGAAACGAACAACAAAGTATTTATACATTTTTTTGAAAATGTGTCTTTGTATTAAAAACAAAAAAACAAAACAAAAGACATAAAAAGAAAAATAAAAGAAAAAAATCAACACGCGTGGCCATTAATTCAAAACAAAACAAAACAAAAGTAAAAGTAAACTTAACGATAAATCCCAAATAATAATGCAATATTATGAAAATACTTTTCGTCTTAATCATTAATTTTAGCTTATACGGATATATGCATTATATATTGATATATTATTAAAGAACCCAATATTTTAAAGCACGCATACATACACACAAAACAAACACACACAAAAACAAGTAAATAATACTATATTATCAAACTATTGTCTATCTCTATTATGTATTACTATTATTATGTATATTATATATGACGTTTTAACGCTAGGTAAACGCATTTTCAATACTTTAACTTACGATTTTTTTTTTTTTTTATATATACATATGTAATTTTGTTTGTATTTCGTATTTGTATTTGTTTTAACCTTGTATGCAGGCACAACTTGACTTCTTTTCTATTATCATGTATGTATTTATCTACCTTGTTTTGGTTATACATCGTCTCTATATGAATCTATATATATCTCTCTCTCCCTATCTCTATCTCTCGATAATAACAATTGCAATTCGTATGTATGTGAAAAATGAGCAAAGATATAAACAAAACATAGTTGAACTTTTGAGAAACGTTTAAGTTCATATTGTAATTTGTAACGCATCAAAATGAAACAAAAATAGTTATCTATATATACATGTAAAGTATATATATATATAAATAAATATATATATATACAGCATCTGCATCCTAGTCAAAAGAAAAGCAAACAAAACAAAAATAAAGAAAACTTACGAAAAATAATTAAATCAAAGTGCTGTGTTTATCAATTGTTTTTGGTGTGATTTTGGCGTTGCTTTTATTTTTAATTCGTTTCTGTTGTGTTTATTGAATTAAAAAAATTTAAAACCGAACAAAAAGTTTTCAAATCGAATTTTAAATTTCGATATGTTAAAGGCGGGCGTAATATATCGATAACGATAGCAGACTTGCTAGCTACTATTTTTCTTAAATACTGAGCAACAGTTGTGTTTGAATGATAAATATATATATACTTTAAACTTGCTGCCTTATATTTCCACACATAAATAAAATACAATACAAAAAACAGCACACAAATAAATGCATAAATTATGATAAGTAATATGCCAATGAAACGTTTCGCAACAGGGTGCACAAGGCACCATTGCCAGTGCTTACACACCCAATTCAAAACGAAATCAACCACAACTGTTGCGGACCAGCTGATTCCTATTTACGCGATAAGAGAGCGAGGCAGAAATTAAAAAAAAAAACACTATAACTGAAACATCATGGCACTAATACCGCCGGTCACCCGCCTCACCTCCGCCATAATACGCATACTGGGCTGCAATCCCGGCCCGATGACGCTGCAGGGCACCAACACCTATTTGCTGGGCAACGGTAAAAAGTGAGCGACTTTTGTCCCGACTTCCATCCAAAGTTCAAACTGAAAGTTGTTTATGATACCCAACCAGGCGGATACTGATCGATACGGGCGACGAGAACGTGCCGCAATACATTGACCATCTGAACGGGGTGCTGCGCCAGGAACGCGCCACCATCGGGACGATCATCCTCACCCATTGGCACCACGATCACGTCGGCGGCGTCAAGGACATTGTGGGCAGCACCCTGGCCGACAAGGGTGCGTTATCCTGGCTGTGTAACCTTTATTTAAAGATTTCACTTTCATAGGCTGAGCAACTGGTTGGTCTTTGGACATTGTCCGGCAAAAATCAGCTGATGGAACCTCCTATATATATATATAGTTATCCTATATATATATCACATTATCATTGTCCTATTCCTTGGTTTCAACTTCAAACCCAACTCGAGCTGCCTGCTTTACTTTTTATCATTATAATGTGATAGAATCTCCTGCACTGCGAGCTCCTTGCTCCCTTGTGAGGATCAGAATAGAGCCCTTCTAATTTCTCTAGCTCTCCTAACATTCGCTGGAATGCAAAGATCATATCAGGAACCCATTAAAAGTGTATCTAACTGGCAGCAGGAAGCATCTCCAGCTTCATAAACTATATAGATTCCTAGTTAGTTACAAAAGTCTGTCAAGTTTATATCAAATGATCGATAAACCGTTTCTAAAATCGATTAATATCGATAACAGCCTCAGATTTTTTCTGTTTTTCTGTTAGTTTATGAGAGCTAAAGTCAACAATTTGGTGAAATCACAAAAAACTATATTAGTTCACAAATATTAATTATAATTAAAACCGTTTTCACAGTTATTGCACTGTGAGAGAGTATTCCGCAGTCGGTTAGAGACGACTGCAACGTTCTTCTTTCCCAGCTAGTTCATCTGCTAACCGATTAACCGAAACTTAAGCCTAACTCAATCTTAGCCATATTTATAAAGCTCACATCTGTGGGGGGGGGATTTTTCTGTGCCGTCTCCAAACTGTATTTGCGTTTGTCTTTGCCATTAAAGTGCTCCTCAATGCAGATTGCC
The DNA here is from genome assembly GCA_004143825.1 of Drosophila micromelanica. Lineage (NCBI taxonomy): Eukaryota > Metazoa > Arthropoda > Insecta > Diptera > Drosophilidae > Drosophila > Drosophila micromelanica. The sequence goes on from SCDY01001745.1 coordinate 25,071, forward strand.
AGGTGTACAAATTCCGGCGCAGCGATGCCAGCGACGTCTGTCCGGAGATACCGGCGCACATCCAGGTGCTGCCGCTGCAGGATAAACAGGAGTTTGCTGTCGATGGCGCCGCGGTGCGGATTGTTCACACGCCGGGTCACACCACAGATCACGTGGTGCTCACCATGGACGATGGCACCCTCTTCAGCGGCGATTGCATATTGGGTGAGCATGAAGTGTATTTCAATGGAATCCTAATCCTTGATGGCAATTGCAGGCGAGGGCACCGCTGTCTTTGAGGATTTGTATGAGTATATGCGCAGCCTGGATAAAATATTGAAAATACGGCCGGATCGCATTTATCCCGGCCATGGCAATGTTATTGACGAGCCCGTCGGCAAGATCGAGTACTATATAGAGCATAGGAATCAGCGCGAACAGCAAATATTGCAGTTCTTTAGCCAACGGCCAGGACAGCACTGGCAGGCCATGGACGTGGTCCGGGTGGTGTACAAGGAGACGCCCGAGCATCTCTGGCCGGCGGCTGCCTACAACGTCGAACACCATCTGAGCAAGCTGCTCAAGGAGCACAAGCTGCGACTCAGCGAACAGCAGGGCGACGACAAGTTCTATGAATATCAGCCGAGCAGCGCCCTCTGAGAGCCGCTTAACATTTGCCTGTTAACTATTTATGTAAATGTTATCGCTCTGAGGGCCGCTTAACATTTGTCTGTTAACATATTTGTATAAATGTTATCTTTTATATGTTGAATAGAGCAACTTTAGAACTGCGAGTGGATTTTCGGATGCTTCAGTTGTTCCAAAATATGGTAAATATATATGATCATGTATACGAATTTTGACACCCATAATCAATTAAAAATACTAACTCGGCTTTGTACAATTTTGAAGCAAACAAAATTTTTTTTTCCGAAAAAAGGTCATAAATTTTATTTTCAAAAATTGATAAATGAAAGATACAGAATAAATCTAGAGGACAAATAATGATCAAAATGCCATCAAACATGAAAATCGGTTCAAATTTGGCAAAGTTATGGAAGTTTGAAGTCTGGTAGGGGAGGTTTGGGAGCTTTACATGTCCAAATTTTTGTAATTTTTGACCGAAAAATTTACCACTTCAGAATCGGCTTAAATGTAGTTTTTTATACTAATTTTGACACCCACAGTCGATTAAAAATACAAACTCGGGTTTTTAAATTTTGAAAAAAATATTTTTCGGAAAATTAACAAGGGCGGAGTACATGATTTTTTTCCGAAAAAAAGTCAAAAATTTTATTTTCAAAAATTGATAAATAAAAGATACAGAATAAATCTAGAGGACAAATAATGATCAGAATGCC
>SCDY01001746.1:0-23258 GCA_004143825.1 Drosophila micromelanica
ATGGTTCGGTGTGAAAATGAATTCCACATTTCAGTTTAAAAATAAAATTTTTGGTCCAAATTCATGTAAAAAATTTTTGAATATGTTCCCTAGTGTTCTCATAGAAGGATAGGTCTCAACTTCCCCTAGTCGTAACTTTGCCAAAACTCAACCGATTTTGATGGGGTTGGTCTTTTTATACCCTGAACCCATTGAAAATGGGTAAAAAAGGGTATAATGGTTTTGTGCAAATGTATATAACAGGCAGAAGGAAGCATCTCCGACCCCATAAAGTGTATATATTCTTGATCAGTATCACTAGCCGAGTCGATTTAGCCATGTCCGTCCGTCTGTCCGACTGTCCGACTGTCTGTATGAAGAATCCGATTTCAGAGACTACAGAAGCTAGAAGCTGATCTTGGACTCATTCGGTTCGTATATACCATACGCAGATCAAGTTTATTTCAAAAGATCGATAACTCTTTCCGTTATCTTATTATCGATATATATCGCTTTATGGACTTGGTTTTTAAAGCATGACTCCCAAACCATAAGAACTATTTTATTATGTTCGCGTAAAGCATACGAAGAATTTAAATGTCTCAGGTTTTGGATATCTCCCCCCAATCGCCCCCAAACATCGATAAACCCATAAAAACCGCAAATCAAATACTACAGTCCTGCAAATTGGTTTGTACATTAGTTTTGATGCACTGAATAGTCCTGCAAATTTCATAACGATCATACATTTCGTTTACGAGCAAATCAAGAATTTCATTCTTGTTCGAAGACCGCCCGAGGTAAATTTAAATTTTCAGTGGTAATTGGCAATTAAATATATTTTTTTTAATTTTCAACCACATCAATACTCAATAAGTGCCGAGAGTTTGTGTGTGTGTTAAATTCTGGGTTCAGGATATCTCATAGTCGGGCGGTCCCGACTAGAGCAATCTTACTTGTTTTTTTTTTGTGTACATCACTGACGCACATTTTAATGATAACCTAAGGCGGTTTGTTGTATGTGGTTGTTGTTGTTATTGCTATTGTCTATTGTCAACGCGTCGCGTCATCAGTTTTACACACCACTTGTTTCCTGGCTTGAATTCATAGCATGTGTGTGCGTTTATATATAGACATTTTATGCCACTGTTAGACAAACCAGAAAATTTACATATTTTTATGCTGTTCAATTCAACTAGAATTGTTTACTCACACTTGAAGATGGAGTTGGAGGGGGGTGGAAATGGCAAACGGGCAAAGGGGAGTTGGCGACAACGAAACTGTTCAGAATTGACTGTTCGATGGCATTGTTCCTTTTCAATTGATTTTTGGAAGCTCAATTGTTTCAGCCTATACACATCCTTGTCAACTCATGCGTGATTCATAGGGAAATACCCTGTAAACCGGTCTGAGGGTGACATTGTACACAACAATCTAAATATCGTTAAATTAATTGGGAATCATGCTTAGTTCTCAATGTTAACAAAATACGAAATTAAAATATTTATTAAATAAAATACAATATCTTGTGTAAGGACTCCTTTTGTGCCTCATTCCCTTTTGTAGGGCAGTTTTAATGTTTTAATGGCGCTAGGGTTTCAAGGGTATAGCCTCGTTAAAGTGGGCGGGATGCCACTTCTGGCATCAGAATATCGCTTAAAAAAAAGAAAAATAGTGATAATATAAAGTCAGGCGCGTTATTCGCTAATTTTTTCAACAGGAGCCGAAGCGGGGTTCATTCTTGGCCTTATCTGAGCTGCCAATCAACTTGAATTGCTTTTTGCTGGCACCAAAGTACCATACAGTTTATAGTCTACAGCTGCAGCTTCACTGCAACCGCACTTGTATTTTCTGTTTGCTGCTGCTGGCAAAAACACTTATTTAACCACGCTTCCTCTCTCTCTCTCTCTCTCTCTATCTCTATCTGAGTTGTGCGTAATTTTTCAGCTGGCGTTGCAGGAACTTTGCTTGGATTTAGCTGCACTTTGCTTGCCCCAAGTGTTTCCTCCCAATTGTTTTTGATGTGGCCGGATGAGTGGCTGACCGGGTGACCGGGTGACCGGGTGCCCGCCCGGAGTGCCCTGAATGTGAATGTTTTATTGTTGATGTTGCTGCCGCAAGTCGGCTACTTGTATTAGCGTAATTCCAGTGCTCATCTGGCTCGTGTAGCAGCTAAAATGTTACAGCCACTCGCCCACTCTTCAAGTGGAGTGCCAGTCTCAGTGATTGTGGTTGTGATTGTGATTGTGATTGTGGTGCTGTGGATCTTGAAGTTCATTAATTTTATGGCCCAACTTGAGTGCAAGTAAAGTCGACTTCAAAATGCGTCGACTCTCTAATGCAAATCTCAAGTCGTAGCGTCGCGTCGCGTTAGGGTCGGCCCCCTTTTGTTCCAGGATAATACAAAATAATAATTTTAAAAAGAATTTTTATATGCATACTTGTTCTCTGGTGCCCCTGCTGCCCTTTCTTGCGTTTAGCGTAAACAAAAGCAGGCCGCGCCTGTTGCCACTTCAATATAAATACATATGTAGATATGCATATAAATATATATAGTATATATATATATATATATATATAATGTGTGTACCAAGGTTTGCATAAATATATATTTAATGGGTATGGCGATTGGCATTATAGTCTGCCCAGCGGCATTAAACGCCAGATTGCAAACTTGCGTGTGCAAAAAACAAAAAACAAAAAAAGAAATTAAACGCTGGGGAGCGCACTATAAATTACAATGTATTTGAGTAGCTGCAGCGCAGCAGCATTGCGTATACGCAAAGTATTCGATTTCTCAGGTGGCAAGGCTTGCGCTGCGCTGACCACAGGGGTTGGGAAAAACTGGTCTGCTTGCTGTATTAAAAAATAAATGCAATAATATTTGCATTGCAGAAAAGCAAACTTCTTGTAGCAAGCAAACTTCAAACTTAATGAAGCATTCAAAATAATTTTGCTCGGAATGAATAAAATAGTAAAATGTTTGGTAAAATAAAAGTTCTTTTTATAACTAGGTCTATAAAGTAAAAGTAAAGTATTTATCGAACTTAAAAAAGTATCTATATATAATGTAAAAAATAAAATAAATAGAAACATATTTCAGCCAAGCAGGGAAGTTAAATAAAAAAAATGAAATGTTTAAAGTAATTAAAAAAATGATTGAGAAACTTGAGTATAGTTTAAAGCAAGTAAGTATAGTTTAAAGACAATATTTTCTAAAGTTAAGAAAATATTCTATTTTTATTTCCGGAATCAATTTAAAAATCTTTGTAATTAACATGAACTAAATGTTATTGGGTTGTTTATTTTCATGTGTGGCAAAAGAATAGCCTACTTTTGAGATGAAGTATTTGTACTACAGATGCCTTGAAATGTAAAACTTAAAATGTTAGTTGTACATTTGACAGCGACACGCAACCAATGTCACTCAATTGCAATAAAAGTTACAGCAATAAACATGCAAAACGAGCGAGGGACGAGCAAGGATAACAAACAGCATAAAATTCACAGTCGCATCTCTGGTTCGTGTGTGTGGGTGTGTGTGTGTGTGGTTGAATGTGGTTGTGTTGTGTGTAGAATACACGCCTCATATGCAAATCGTCTGCTGAAGCTGCCTTTAATAAGCCAGGCACATAACGTTTTTACAATGCCCAATTCAAAATGTGCTGCAGATGGCAATAAAGTGGAGCAACAAAAAATAAAAAACAAATACGAAAAAAATATATATATGAAAAGTCAGATAAGACGAAAGACGCAATTCGATGTGTATACATAAGCTCCTTACATTTTCCACCTAAGTCAAATAATTGTGGAAAATAATAATGTTGCATCTAATTGGCGTAGCTAATTGCCAGTTCGGGCCTCGTGCTTGTGTGTGTGACTGTGTGTTTGCCTAGGGTATGGCCATAAGGACAAAATGAATAAATAAATAAATAAGTAAAAAGAAGCCGAAAATGGCTGCAGTTACGTTTTTACTGTTGGGCTTGGCCCAGGCAACTACAAAAAATAATTGAAGCCAGCCGCATAAAACTTTGCTAACCTACGCACAAATTAATATATTGCTATGTGCGAGTGCGCAATGGTAAGTGTGTGTGCGTGTGTATGTGTGTATGTCTTTTTGTGATGTTTGCTCAGCTATAATATTCGTAATACTCATTACTTTCCTTCTGGGCAGCTACTCAAATGTTGCCGTAAATTTTCATCTTTTTTTATGTTTTTTTGTTTACTTCTGTTGATATTTTTCGCTTTTTTTATTATTATTTTCTTTGTTTTTCTTTGCTTTTAGTATTTTAATGAGCCTCCAATGCCTTGGCAACACTCGTTGTTTTTCTTCATAATTTTCTTCATCAAATCAAATGTCCTTTCATTGTATCAGTTTTGTCATTAAAAGTTTAATGTTTTATTTAAATTCATGTGAATAAACTGCATAATGTTGACATAATTTGAGCATTATCATTATGATCATAATCATGATGCCCTTAAACGTCATCAAATCAGTAGCTGGAACTTATTCATAATCAAGCTGTGGCTGGGACAGTTGACAAGTATGTGACAAAAGTTTTTATGTTTTATTACATTTTTGTTTGGCACACACACACACACACACGCGCACAGCTCAGTTTTATGCGACAACTAATAAACTTTACCAAAAATACAGACATGTTGAGACCCAGGTTCCCACTCGGCTGTTGCTGGCGCAAGTTTATCAAAACAAATTAAAATGCGCAACCGGAGTGCAACAGGGCACAAAATGCGGCATATTAAATGTTGCGATAACAAGAACTCAAGCATTAACACAACATAGTTGTTTCAGACGTGCGGCGGCCGGATCATAAAAATGACGGAACACCTGCGTTTGCGGCGCATAAAATCAATGAAAGTTCGCACATTACGTATACGCAGCGGTGACAAGCAGCCTAGCACAAGGTCAGCGCCAGCGAATGGAAGATAAGAACTTATATAAGTTCAGTTTTGAATAAGCGTCTCAAGATGCGAGCGCTTAGGACGTGCATCCTTATTCATGCTCTGTGTTTTTTTTATATTTTTATTTTTTTTCGTTTTTTGTTTTTAATGAGTATTCATTATACGACAAAGCGCGTAAAGCAACAAAGCGGCTAAACGACAAGCTGTTCGCACGGCGTGCAGTCTCTGGGCGAGTGCTGTGTGTGTATTGTTCGTGCTTTGGGTGGGTGCACTGCACTCTGGCTAGTGGCTTTTGTTATTTATTTAAGCACTAAAGAATTCAGCGTCAAATGTTGCACATACGCCTCGTGCGCCGACCTGCCAACAGTCTTGCAAGCAGCCAGGGAGTGTTAATTTTTTATAATTTATTGTTTAGTATTTAATACTTGTTGTTCGTAGAGTATTGCTTAAATTGCATATTCCCTATGAAATATGCAATTTTAATGATAACATCCGAAAACGCGTAAAACTTATTAAAAAAGGATTATTTAAATGATGTGCAGCAAATGTTTAAAATTGAAAAAAGAAAAATAAATTAATATAAAAATGAATATAGTAACAACTTTGTAAATCATAATCAAGTAGCTTATGAGGTTACCTTTCATAAAAGTCGAAATCCTGCAACTTTAATACTAAATCAATATTCTTAAAGTTGGCTTAATTTTTTTCTTTTTTTCTTCGTGCGGCAAACGTTTGACTGTTGTAATTTTAATAATACAGCATAATTGCTCATTTCTGTATAGTCATTATAATAAATATTTTCTGCACGACTGAGCTTTATTTGCTTATATCTGGCTGAAAAATTAATTAAGATTACATTTTGCATTCTCGCCTCGCAAAGTTAGTCAAGTCATAAGCCAATTGCTTCTACGCATAAAGACTAAATTTATGACTAAAGAAGTGGCCCAATGCATAAATCACCAGCCCATAAGCAGGACACATCATCAATAAATCAAAGCTGTTGACCAGCCATCAAGTCATGTCCTTCCCACATGAACACCCCCAAAGGAGGCAGCTGAAGTCGGTTATCCGCAACTGTTACGCACTTGCCAGCGGCCATTAGCAGCGAGTGGGATTAATAAACAATAAACAATGACAATTAATTTACATTTAACACATCAATTTAATTAGTATTTGCGTTTGAATGCCCTGCTCTGGCGGGATAAACAATTTGAAATCCCAAAGAGCTTGTTTAAATTTGTGGCAATTCTGTCAGTCTTAAGTCTACATATATACATATATAAATATCTTGTAGCATCTTTATTGTTTTCATTCAATTGTAAAGGGTTGCCAAGACATTTTGGAAATCCTTATGCCAAAGACACAAAAATCCCCAACAACACAACAATCAAAATTGAAATGGCCCACGAACAAAGAAAAAAAAAAAGGAAGCCCCCAAAATGGAAAGGGAAAAACAAAATCTTACTTCCGAAATTCAAAGGACATTTAGGTGACGAAACAACTGTTGTCGATAAAGCTGCCGATAATAGGGTCCACAAGACACATGCAACAACAACGAGCACAAACAATTACACGGCCAAAAACAACGTGTTCGTCAACCGCAGAAATGTTAAGTAAAAATATTTTAGATATCCTGCAGCTTGCTTTACGAATCATTTATAATAACATAAATAATCATATCAAGAGCAGAATCAGGACATGTGAAAGAGCTATGTTCATCCTGAATTAATTTCAAGTATTTCACCATGGTAAAGTATATTTTTATATATATATATACAATATATATATATATATATATATATTTATATTTATATAGATATTATTTATTTTGCATTTTTGAATAAGAAAGCAACTTATTTATGAATATTTTATGCATGGACACTTACAATTGATGGCAGCCTTTTTCCCGTTTCACGGATACAGGGTATCAAAATACCGCAAAATAAAAGGAAAAGAAGCAGAACAACAAGCAAACACTTCATTATATTTGATTTGTGTGTGCGCCCATCTGTGTGGGCGTTTTATGGGCGTGTGCCAGTCAGAATGACAGGCAGTAGCTGCCAAAAATGCGCATATCAATATTCGATAGATATGATGATATATATTTCTGTACATACATTTATAGGTGTGCGTAAGGTAAGACGCGTTTATATATTTTCATGTGCGTGTATATGTGTGTACGTGTGTTTACATAATCAGTAAATTTGATATATGAAAGATTAAATAAAATTGATGGATGCGCCGCAACAACAAAAAAAAGCAATATACAAAAGTGCTTTAATCGAGTGAGCCGGAATAGGAGATACCCTGTCATAGCTCTCTTGTCACAAACAGACACTTGGTTAAAACAAATATACCCTTGCTTACTCATTTCCATGTGGTACAGGGTATAATAAGAGAGAAATGCTTTTTGTGGTCGTTAATGGCATTTGTATGTGGTGATACCCATTGAAAATAAGCCAAAAGGGTATTATTGACTATATAATTATTTAAGATCGCATACATTTAGATCTTTTGTTTTTCAACCAATTTTATGTATAATACATCTCTTGATCGTCTATAAATTTTGATAAACTTTTTTTTATAAAATATGAGGCAACTAACTGGCGGGCATGCTCTGCTGTGCAAATCGTATGCGTTACTGGCATAATTGATTAATTCAATTTTTGATCTGATCGATTCTCACAACAATCACAGATGCACAACTCATGCATTGTAAATGCCAGTTGGGATAACGGTGCGTATGAGCTTTATTGTGGCTGCAGGAAGAACACAAAACTCAATTAAACAGAGCTGTCTCGGCTTGCTTGTGTTCTGGTAAATAGCTCTGTGTGGTGCATTTAATTGAGTTGCAAGAAATATTAAAATAAACCACACGCCCACATAGTCTAATGATGTGTTAATTATGTATGCACAACAATTTGGAATTATAAACGTTTCGTTTCGTTGGCAGATCTGCCACACCCCCGCCCCCACACGGCAGGTGTCCCAATTGAGCACAGGTGAAGCGGACAGGTGCAGGCGTAATTAATTGCAGGCATTAGTCAACAGTTTATTTGCCAATTTAATTTATATTTGTATAGATATATGCACATATGAGTTTCCATTGCTTGTTGCCAAAGTTTATTTAATTAATATTTAAATGCCAGTCGATATCTAATGCCAACAACATAAATTCTAAATGCCAATACATCAAGTACACAGCACCTGCAAACAAAATCGAATAAAATCAAATTAAATTGCAATGCGTCCGTTTTCAGCTTACCACGCCCACATCTGCATAATCGGAATTTCCGGTTAAATGTTCTTCTCCTTGCCAATTGCATTCATATGGGAATTCAATACAAATACTCAAATCAAAGGGCTTAACGGTTGAAAAAGTCATCAATAAATTTGAGCAAATAATGTTATGTATGTTCAAAGAAAACAACAAATAAATGTGCTAAACTGATTCTAAAATATCCATCTATCTAAATAAATATATGTATATTATGCATATTAGAAACTTTAATTCATTTGTTGCCATAACATATTAAGATTAATATAAAATAAATAATTTTGTTTCGGTTAGTGTATGCTTAATTCGCATTTTGGCAATTTTAGCGTCTTTCAAGTCTTTTTCAAGTTGCCTTCGGATATCTCAAATTTCTGAAATATTTACCTCATGCTTAAAGCGTTCCTAGCAATTTTAGCTCGAACATAGGTATTTAGAGTACTTTTTACTTTACCAGATGGAATGTGATTTTTCCTCTTTGGTTTACTGTTTTAGTTGTTGAATTACGTTGCCCCACTCGGCCGGCCAGGTTAAAACAAGCCACATGCCCCAGAGCCCCAGAGAACCGCAGTCCCGACAGTCCTTCGACCGCAGGCGCCCGTTGGATGGGAGCAGTAGACAACCTGTTGCACGAACCGACCACAGGCAGCTGCCGACCAGGAGAAACCAGCAGCTAAATTAGGAGCCAGGGAGCGCAGGGGGCCAGGCAGATGGGGCAAAGGAATGACTGGCAATGCTGGAATCCTTTCATTGTTTGCACAATATTTCAACGGCTGCTCTGTTTGCTGTTTGTGCTGTTTGCCGCACGATCTTCGAGGTCGTTTCTTGCGGCATCAAAAGGAAAAAAACCAGCTACGCTTTTTCGCTAGCTGCTTTCTTTTCATTATTGGCTCTCGCTCCCATGACGTATTAGCGCACTGCAACCAGCTGCCTGTGATGCGAGATGCCCTGCGATGCCTTGTGATTATTGTTCTGGTCGTAATTGCCTCACGCCGCCTGAATACATTTACATAAGTTGGCAACCCTGGGCGCAAGTTGTGCTGTCGCATGACAGGGCATGGCATGGCAGGGCAGGGCATGGCACGGCTGAGGCGCCTCTCATTTGTTATCTTTTCATTTTTGGACCAGATGTCAACGAACCTGTGCCAGCACAATTTTCGCTTCCTCGCAGCCTGTGCGCCGTGTTTACATTTTTAGCTTTACAAGGCCGCCAAACACACAGAGAACCACCCAATGAATGTGTTTGGGTGCCGATTCTGCCTATTCCACGGCGATACTAAATCCAAATTCAATATGTTGTCGATTTAACATATTTCTCTCTACGTTTGCGTTTTTCTCTCTGTGTGTGTGTGTGTTTTTATTTTTTTGGCCTCCATTTTTTTGTGAACGAGTAAACAAAGTGTTGGGCCAATATTGACAGAGCCTACGACAAGCTACGCTTACGTCTGCAGCTACGTCATCCGCGACAGCGAAGACCCAAGACGAAACCCAATCGCAACTAGCCAATCACTGGCCATCAGCCAGCCGACATCGCAATGAAATTATTGAAATGAAATATATTTTGTCTGTTTGTTGTGGTGTCGAATTTTGGCTATTATATTACCCAAGTAGTTCAGTTCGTGAAGCTCTACGAGAAAGCCATCCAATGTTTGGCAATCTCGGTGTGTACTTTGTTACATGATACCTTATCCAGTAAATGTTGTCCATATGCCAAAATTTCAAGCAATACTATAAAAGTATAATTTTAAGCAATATTATACATATTCAACGTCTCTCAAATAAAAAACCTCAATTGATGTTCAGTTGGTATCAGAATGTAGTATATAAAATCTTTTAGACAAATTTATGACAATTTCTTTGACATGGAATAAAACTGTAATTAAATAAACTAAAAATAAACTTTGATTTATGAAATTTATGTAAACTCTTCGCATTATAATTGGTTTTTAGTCATATATTTAAGTGCTGGTCAAATAAAATTTTTGAAATTGTTAATATAAACTTTAAATCAAAATTGGTCCTTTCGGGCTTTTAATAAATACAAATATTTTCCCAAGTTGAGAAATTTTCACCTTAGCCTTGTTTTGTCAACGCTGCAAGTCACAAATTCTTAATTTTTCCTTGTTATCCAAGTATTTTAAGTAAATTTGGCCAGCGAACCCTTTTCTTAAAGCATGCAGGTTATCAGATCCTGAGTTGCCTTAAATATTCGAGGCAACTTAAATATGTGCTTAGCACACAATCAACACCAAGTTACCAGCAGCATCAAGCTGGTGGCTAAATGATTATTTCTTTATTCAAGCAACAGCTAAAACAAGAACAGCGGCCAAGTTGGCAAGGCATTTAAAAAAAATTAATTGCAACCTGTGGGATAAGCAAACGCCGCTTGATAAACCTTTCAGAGAGCCACTCGTAAACTCGAAATCAGTCTTATGGCCCAAGCGGGTCCGCTGCTAAAGGTCATTAAAATCATGATTAGCGGCCAGCAGCCACAGGTGCCATTAAACGCAACCCGCCAAGGAGCCAACACCAAATAGAAGGTAAGAAAAAAACAAAAAAAAAAAAATGAGACAAAACACATAAAAGGCCACACACATTTGGGCTCAGATGTGGACTCGGTGATGAAAAACACAAGAGTAAAATGGCCAAAAGCAAATAAGCCAACTGACCGCAAACAAGCAACAAAGTTATGATTCTTCTTAATGTTTTTCTTTCAATAATTCGCGCATGGAGCTCGACCCCAGATTGTGTGGGGGGAAGGGAGGATGCACAAGGTCACCAAAGGGTTTTGTTGGCGTTTGGTGATTATGGTTACGGCTACGGTTTGCTTCGGTTCGGTTCGGTTCGGTTAGGTTTGCTTTGGTTATGTTTGGTTTTAGCTTGGGGTTTTGCTGCTGATTCGGTTCATTTTTCATTTTGATTTTCGACTTTTTGCCTTTGTGTTGCATTTTAACGTATTGCTTGCAAAAATGTTTGCCAATCGCTAGTTTTTCATCAATTTTTTTATTTTATTTTCTTTTGTATGTATTTTTGTTTTTGTTTTTTTATTATTTGGTCAAGTGTTTTGTGACCTAGCCGCAGGTTAAAACCCAAATGTTTGCTCTTTTTTGCTACCAGTTCCAAATACTCAACGTATGATGCGATTACCAAGGATATGCTGTGTGGCTATCAAATATGCACCGATAAATCTGCTCCCTCCGAAATAGCCTTTTTATTATACCCGTTCACATCCGTCTGTTCGTTTAAACGTAATTTGCTTAACGTTTAATAAGAATGTCTTTTTTACTGCTTTATGGTAATATTTGCACTGTATGTGCAGCGACTGCAACTTTCTGTTTACAGGGTATTCACAGAGTGAAGCAGATTTTGATTTTGGCTAACGACTAACAGCCTGTCAAATCTTCTGGCCAAGCAATTTAATACCGCTCATTATTGTTAATGACCATATTGATTTATATATGCGGCACGTGTTGTACTTAACTCGCATGGACTTCGCATCAGTTCACTTCAGTTCAGTTCAGTTCAAATTGAATTCCAACAAGCAAACAAGAATATTTAACCATTGCTTATTTTGTGGCCATTGAACGCAATCATTGCAACTGGTTAAATATTTCCTGCCAAACATCGTACTTAAATTACTGTAATCGCATTTCATTTAAATGCATTACAAATAATTTAAATAGGTTTCCCGTTCGAGAGTTTGATTCGAAAAAGCGACGGGTAATAACAAAAATACTCGATTCCATCTTCAGAATATATTACGCTGAAGTGGACGGAAACGGGGCAACATCCTGTCGTATGAAATGCATACTCTCAGCAGTTTTCACAATTTTCAGCATGACATGAAAGGCCAGCAAGCAACATTTAAAGACAAAAAAAAAAAAAAAAAAAAAAAAAAAAAATAAAAAAAAAAAAAAAAAAAAAAAAAACAGAAATGGAACTCAATAAATAACGCCAAGCCGAATGTTCAATGATCTACAACACCAAATTTAATAAATGTATTTAATGTTTATTTTAAAACTAAAAAGTTTAGTTAATTTATAATATGTTTTCTTAAAATACAACCATACAATTTTCTTAAAAAAAATTATTATGTGCGAATTTAAGTAAGAATTAAGGTAAATAAAATTGTAAGTTAATATTATGCTATAGAAAATGGACTCAATATTAAGAGTAGCGTAGCCAAAACTTAGACAGAAATCTCTGCTTGACAAGTTTGTAACTTTAGTTTTTATATGTTACAAAAAAGTCCAAAAATAAATGAGAAACACCTTTATTAATTTTTTGTACAATTTGTATTCTTTTTCAGATGCGACTTTTAACTTGAACCACTCGCAAAAAACTTGCTGTAAACTTTTAAACTTTTTCTGACAGCTGCAGAAGCTTAATTTCACTTAATTGGCATTAAAGCAGAAATTTTTAATGTTCGATCAGATAAAGTTAGCCAGTTCAAGTAAGCATATTATCAATTTAAAGCAAATCACAAAGACAAATATTATTGGGAAAAATTCTATTCATTATTAAAATATTTCTCTTTAAAAAAAACCATTTGACAACTGTTTTTCATTTCTTGCTAAAAACAAAAAGTTTAGACTAATTTGTGAAACTAAAAAAAAATCTACTTTGAAATTTCTTAATGGAAGGAACGCAAACTTTTTAAATTCTTTCCAAGGAAAACTTTTTAAGAGATTTAAATAAATATTTCAAATAATTGAAAAGTTCAACGAATTATTGTTTATGTATATTAATAACTTCTTATGAGAAGAAATTGTTTTAAAATTTGCTTTTATTGAGAAATGAACATTTGGCATTTGCAACACAAATTTCTAGCACTAAAAACTACAAATGCGGATGCAGTATCTGAATGGATAATATTTAATCTAGATTGCAACCAAAAGCCGTTGAGAGCACATAAGCGTGAACTGCAGATTGCACGGACAGACAGACAAAGCTGCAACAGTTTCCTTTGTCACTTCCCCATCTGTCAGACAGCATTAATTTCATTTAATATACTTCAGAGAGATAGTAAACTGGGCTTCACAAAAGAAATTTTACATTGTTTGTCTACAATAATTCTCTGAATAGTTGACAGCTTACATGCGACAATGTTATGCAAAATCTTTAGAAAATATTCGTGAACATGCACATTTATCATTTTTAATGTAAATTTACCTGTGAATAGTAATTGCCGGAAGAGGTTTAAACACTGCACTTTAACACTGAAGAAATACAAAAAAAAAATGTTTGTTTTTTTTTTTAACTATTTGGTTGAATTCTTTTTTAAAATTTATTCGAATGTTTTTTAAAAAAAAAGTAAAAAATAAACAATTTCAAACAATCTATTTTTAGAATTTTTTTTGATTTTGCACATTTGGATGGAAAAAAATTTGATTACGCATTTTGCCAAATGTTTTAAATATTCAAATATTTATGCAAGTTTTTTGTTGAGTTTGGTTTATTTGTTTAATGTTTAATGCCGAATCGCAGCGCTATGGCTTGGTTAGTTTTTTGGCTTGCTCCTGGCTGTCTGCTCGCCTTAAAAAACCCGCAACGACTGAATCAAAACAAACAAATTTCTTTGGTTATATTTCAAAAAGTTTTCTATGCGTGGCGCTGTGCGACGATTTCGGCTGCGGCTGCTGCTGCTGCTGCCGCTGCTGCTGCTGCTTTTGCAGCTGTTGTCGCAACTCGTCGTTCGGCAGTGTTCCCAGCGCCGACCACTGGCGTTATCCGCCATAGCCTTATCCGGCTATCCGTTCGCCACTCGAGCACATTTTATCCGCGCGCCTGCGCGCTTCGATTTGTTTACATCGCCCCTGCTGACAACTGATTGCCTGCTGTTCGCATTGTTATTGTTATTGTTGCTGCCGTTTCGACTGTTGTTGTTTCTGCTTTTTGGACCGGCTGCTTAAATGTTCTTTATACACCTAACAGCGCTTTGTTGTTTTCAACAACAACAGCTTCAGCATCAGCATCAGCATCTGGTCTCTTGCATTGTGGTTCTGCTCAGCTGTTGCTGCTGGGCGCCGCTAGCGTGGCTTGGCTTTAGGTGTTTGACACTTTACCGCAACATCCACGAAATATTCATGCATTCACTCGCACACTTAAACAGTCAGTCAATCACCAGTTTGCGATGTGAACGACTTTTCTGCATCACCGTCGCCTGAATGCTCTTTACACAAAGACTGTTAAAAAATAAAAAAAATTTAAGTGCTGTTAAAACAATAAAATCGAAGCATGGATATGTCGTTGTCAATAGGAGCGATTTTTTTAAAATTGAACCCTGAAATCATTTTTCAATATATCAGTAATTATCAATACAATCGATGTTCATTTTGGATTAACATCTGCGAATACTCTATTCCGAACTCTACCTAGGAATCAAGTGGGATTCACCTTATTTATTTGATGAACATTCTTCTATTTTCTTTTCCATGCGATTATCCTGATGTTGATTAACAAACAAGTCAAGTTAATCGTCATACCCCTTTTCGGCTAAAGTGCAGATGAAATTTGTTTTATGGTTTAAGCTGTGGTGCGTTGGTTGTGTTTATTGTTGTTGTTTTGTTTTTATGCTTTTGATTTAATTTCTTGTCTTGACTTTTGGTCATTGACTTGCAGCGAAAGATGTCAAAAGTCATTAACTTTTATGCACACTCCGCACACAAATATATATATATATATATATATATATATATATAGATACATATACCGTGTGTTTATTTTTTATCTGCGCCTCAACAAATGCAATTTCCTTATCAGCTTTATAGATAGATTTATATTTATGATGACTCCCCCTCCCCTCCCGACCCATGGATATGATTTCTATTGAACCATCATTTGATTAGATGTACGTAAAAACTGATTTGATTTACTCTTTGTCGTCAGCGTCCTTGTGGTTCCCGTCTGGGGCCCCCTTCGAACCTTTCGTCCCGTTTGCTGGTTTCAATGTCAGCTGCGTCTTTCGCATATGGGGAACAATTAGAAGTTCACTTCACGTCACAGTTCGCTGGCAGCTCAAGTTGAATGACTTTTATTTGAGTACCGACCACACGACCAACCATTTCCACCTTCCGTCGCCCTCTCGCCTGTCGTCCAGCATCGACCCACGGTTACAAATTTCTACGACACAAAAAATGCTTTGTGAAACTCAGCAAAATTGATTTCCTGTTATCCACCTATTGAAGTCTATTTCGGTAACTTTCAAGAGTGTGCGACGAGCGATTGTTTCACGAAGCTTAAAAAAAATTATCCAAAAAATCGAATGAAACGTAAATGCCTCTTATGATGGGCTGGCATCGCTTAATAATTCTTTTCATGGCAACGCATTAGATAAAAATCACTGGAGTGGAGATAAATCCTGCACCCGGATTTTAAATATGCAAGCACTGTTATACTTACTTATATTCCGACATGCATCAAAAATGCAAATCGCTGCCAGTTTTTTTAGCATCAATTCATAAAAACAGAATGAAATCTATGCGAGTTGCATGAGTTCAAATAAGTAGGAAACTATCCGTCTAGATTAAACAGTTGCAGCAAAAAGATGCCAAGGGAGACTGAATAAATTAAAACTAAGCTGCGCTGTTACATAAAAAAAACACAATTTATATTCATCGTTGATTATCTAATTATTTGTTCTATTATGCAACAAAAAAATATGATAATAAATGAGAGTTTAAATTTTAATAAAACCTAATTTAACCTTAATCTGCCGCAGTAATGTGGCAAAAACCCTATTCTAGGTGTCTTTAAAATGTCAAATGCTTTCTTTGGGTTGACCACATGCAGGTTTTATAATTGCATTTTTGTGCGCTGAGACGCAAGGAACAATGATTGGACAAGAAATTCAATTACAGTTTCAGTCGAGATTTGGTTACCAAATTTTTGGCTGCATTTGGGTCCAAATCAGAGCACCTGAAGTGATTTATATTTGAGATGTAAGTGTTTGTGTGCTGTGGTGCAACTTGCGGCAAGCACGTTGAAAACAGGCCATTTCAACGTCAACTGCACAAATTCATATTTAAACTAACAAAAATTGCGGTGCAGAGTCCTCATACGCCAGGTGCATTCACATCGAATGCTCGTCTACTGGTTACAGGACACAGAGCTGAGTTCCAAGCGCAGCTCATTTTAATGTTATTATGTCATAACCAGACAATGTTGAATTCCCCTCGTCGTGGCATGGCATTTTACAGTTACAGTTAGAAGCACTTCCGCTTCCGTCGGTTAGATGCGTCTGATGCTGCCACAGCCCCTGCAGACTTGTCTTTTTCAAGGTATTCAAATTTTGCTGTAAATCACTTGAGGCAATAGCAAAATACCATCATCATGATACACACACACACACACACACATACACATACGCACACGCACAACGACTAGCTTAAGCTAAAAAATATCCTTGACTCACATGTGTGGGGCTATCCTTTTTCAATGATTCGCCCTTGCCTCTGACTCTACCATTTTATACCCCACAGTGAAAAAACAAACGCATTAAAAGGGTATGCTTAAGCTGTGCCTAGCTACATCTGTAATTCCTATAAGCTGTATAGTCAGCTAATATCCTGTCTCTCTGAGTATCGAAATCGGTTACTGCAGAAAAAAGCAAAGAAACCTGAAACAAATTGAAAACCGTATTAAACAAATGGGAATATTGGAAAAAATCTATGCTAATTAGTGTGTATTGCAAGCTGTTTAAATATAGTAAAATATATATAACTTTCATGTTCGAAATTTAAATATTGTAGTCGCACATTAACTTTGAGCTTCTTGAAAATGTCTTAGACTAGAAATATACGGATATAAAATTTTAGATAATTTCTTGTTTACATAATTACTAAGGATCACAATGTAATGTATATATATAAATATATCTATAAATATATATTTATATTTTTTGTTCCTTAAGAATTTTTTTGAATTCATGTTATTTAGGATTGGAAAATCGTACTCATAATCATCGATATGACAATTATCGATGTAAAAATAAAAAAATCGCTACTGCTAACATCGATATCTGGATTTATCGATTTTTTCGAACATCACTGACTAACTTTGGGCTCTTTTGGTGTCTTCAGATCTGGCTTAAATATGTCTAAATGTCAGATTTATTTACATGAAACGATCGATGTGCATCGAAATATAGTAAAAAGAAGATTATCGTGATAAAAGTGGAATAAATCGCTACTGTGTCGATACATAAATAATTAGATTTTATTACATCACTTATTCACACTAAATATTTGCTTTCATAAATTTTCCCTACGTTTGTTAAACATTAAACGTTTGTTTATGTATACATCCTGTTATTATTATTATTTTGTTTTTTTTTTTTGTGTTTTTTATGTTTGCTATTTGTTATAGGGTATTTACTAGTTGAATCTGTTTATCTGTACACTCTGTTATTTTGTTTTTTGTGCTTTTCATGTTTTTTGCTTTTTTTGTGTTCTTTGCTTTTCCCTTTGACTTGCTGGCTTGCCTATTTGGTATCTTCAAAGATTTTGCCCTGCTCCACGTAAATGGCTTTGTTGTTGGTCCTTTTAGCTGCGCCCCCTCGCAGCTGTGCACCCTTTGACTCAATATGGTTCTATGGCGGCCAAGTGGCGCGAATGGGGCTGCAAAATATCTGACGTCTCGCGTCTAGTTTGTTATTGGCATTTCGCTTCGGCCAACTGTCAGACCCCCCGCCCCATCAAGCAGTTAACCCCAGCACATGCTGTGTGTGTATGAGGGTGTGTGTGTGTGTGTGTGTGTTTGAGTACGTTAGTTACAAATTGAATTCAACATATTTGCTTTAAAGGCCTTAATGCCCGTTGTTAAACACTTGAAAATTCTTCGCATGCATATTTAATATGCAACAGTGGGCGCAACTGAGGGCGTGGCTGTTGAGCTGACCCTCGACGGGTCTGTGGACAGGCACTTCTTGGCGCAGGCTCTTATGTGATTTACTTCAACTTCAACATCACGTAGCACATACGTATATGAAGCGTGTGTCGGCAAATTGAAGTTGAAGTTGTGAAAGAAGGGGCAGCTCTGCCTAGGCGTGTGTGAGAATGTAAGTGTAGGGCAGCTTAGCGCTTAAATCATGATTACCACAGCATCAGCAGTGGTAGCACCACCAGCAGTAGTACCAGCATCAGCAGCAGCAGCAGCAGCAGCAACTAATGCCGCATGACTTTCCGCAGCAGTAATTAGGAGATACATATTTGTTGAGCTTGGTACGTGCAGCCAGGCAGACAGTAAAGTCGGCAAAAGGAACAACCACCAATGGGAGCACCACCACCACCACCACCAGCTATAAACACTCGCAAGATTGCAGCCGGGTATCTTCTGTTCGAGTTGCTAGCGAACAAGCCAAGAACAAGAAGCGGACTTGCCCAGCAAATTGCTATTACTTATCTTGGTTATTGTTATGTGTGTGTGTGTGTGTGTGTGTGTGTGTATGTGTGTGTGTGTGTGTGTGTGTGTGTAGTGTGTGTGGTGGCTTGCATTTGCTTATGCTGCTTGCGTGCCAATAACCCACTGTGGGGACCAGGCCGAGTTTGTCTGGCTGATGTGGAATGTGCGATATTTGTGCTTGGCCCAGTTGTTAGCTATCGACAGCAGCACGAACTGAAACGGCCGGAACTAAAAGAAGTGGATTTGGTGCGACTCGAAGATACCCTTCCCCATTCAATTTTAAATTTAATAATATAATAAAAAAGCCCTCAACATTCCCTTTCCTTAAATAATTACAGGGCATGTCGTAAAAATACGAATATTTCTACATTTATATTTTCCATTTCCGTTTATCAAAATTTCTGTCATTGACATGTGAGCTCATCAAAGGCAAATACTCAAGAGGACGATGGGTGAATTTTAATTGAACGACAATGGTAAAAGCCGCTGAAAAGTAAATACATATGACAACAATATAGAACAACCACATATAAAGTCGTCTCTTAGTTGAACAAATATGAGTTATTTATAGGCATTTATTGAACGAACATGAATTGATTTTGACTACCTCATCTGCTATTCGTTGGAGAAGCTATGGAATTTATTTAATAAATTGTATTAAAAAATTTTTTATTTATTTTCTACGAATTATTTAAGTCTAAACCAAGACATAGTCTCAGTTTGAGAGGTTGACTTAAAAACGAAAATTGATTACTAAAATCGAACTGTTAATTAGTTAATTAAAAGGGAAAGTGAAAATACAAAATAATAATTTAATAAACTAATAATAATAATAATAATAATAATAATGTGTTTATCTGAACTCTACAGATCTAATATGAATATGAATAGCTTTATCATGGATTTGAAATTTAAAAATTGTTTATCTTGCATGAGCTGAATCTAATTTGGTCGGAACGCAGTGAAAGTTGTGTCAAAAATTGTATGCAATTACTGGCGAGTTAATTACAATTTCAACTGCATAAAAAGAGCTCGGAATTGCGCAACTTAATGCAGCAAAAAGTTAAAATGCCAGCGATAACAACTTATTATAATTAGGATTAGGAATTTAATTTTAAACGAAAAGAAGTTCACGTTTACATTTTAAATTCGTTGTCTGAAACTATGCCTGATTTAAACAACCCGCTAAAGCCCAAAAGGATAGAAGAAAGTGCTCCGTGGGGGGTTGGGGAGGGGGTTTACTGAATATAATACAGAAATATCGCGCTAACGAGCTAAATTAAAAGCATTAAGCTCCAGATTATATCAATATTAGCGACACATAATTGTCTGATTAAGTAGATACTGTGCCATTTACAGTACCACAGTATCAAACACACACACACACGCACAACTCGCTGTCTAAGGTAGCGTCTGCGTGACGCTGCGTTTGGCAACGTGTCGTATGCGTAATGTAATTGCCAGCCTTTTCAATTTGCCTGTTGTGCAGACGAGGTAAGCTCAAGTCTGGAAACTGGCAGGGATTTTGCTTTGAAAGCCCGCTCATGTTGGCAATTAGCACGTGGCTTCGTTTCTGCCTTCTAACGTTTGCCATCTGTTCTTGGCCAAGTGTCGTGACGTGTCCCCAGGCCAGGCCAGACCAGGCCAGCGCAGACCCAGCTAGACAGAACAGACTTACCTTCTGACAATCCGAGTTGACATGTAGTGCAGTTAGAGGCACTCTCAAGTGTATTTAGATTTCTATATTGCGGTTAAGGGCTAATCAGTGAGCTGCAAGCTTATTATTGCCATTAATTGATCAATTACAAACTGCGAATGCTCTAATGAATTTTCAGTTGATTATATTCGGAGCAAGGCACTAAATATATATTTAGACATGGTGTTTCCCACATGCATATAGTCTAGGGCTCAGTCTCTTGAAGCATAATAAGTATGTCGCCTCAATTATAACTTCAAACATTTGTTTAGTCTAACGGACTTGGCCAACATAATTGAAAGCAATTTTCTCTTAGCTGCTGCGGCTCCCGTTTGTTTTTGTTGTTGTTGTTGTTATTGTTGTTGCTTACATAAAAGCCCGAAAAGAAGTAAAACAACAAAAATAATAAGTTAACGTTTTAAGCGGCTTGGCAAGCGCATGACCTTGTCCTTGCCATTGGCGAAATGGAAATTGCTATGCGGCTCCCTTATTACAATTTAATGTCCTTTTGTTTCGACTCCTCGCATTGCAGGCTTAGTCAAGATTTAAATGAAATTATGTACTTAAATGACATGTTCAAACTTGCACACTCCCATCGTCCGTCGTCCGTCCCATGTCCTGTGTCCTGCCATTAAACTGGCACCCATTTAAACGCTGTTGGTTAATTAAAATGCCATCCGAGCTGGCACCCAACTGCATATGAGTAAATGGTTTAGAAGACTCCTTTAGGTATCAAGTAAATGACTTGCAAAAAAGTAGTCGATAAAGGGGGGATAAAGGGGGGCGGGGCGTTGGCACCCGCCCACCAAAATTATTTGAAAAGTAATAAATCAGCAATACGCCTATTTTATTTGGCTAAACGTTTAATGGATAGCTATTCAGTTAACCCGGTTAAACAGTCACACACACATCAATTTACACACACACACACACACACACACTTCGTGAACGAGTATAAAATAACGGCATAATAATGCCGTGTATATGTTTTTCTGTCCATTTGTCTTTACAAATATTTTCGGATGCTATCAAGCCCAAGAACTGATGTTAATGGGACGTACACAAAATTGTACAACTTTAAAGTTTCTTGTGGCAATCCGATAAGGCAGCCATTTTTCTCCTTGTTTAACTTTTGTATCTTTTCTAAAATATGTGCTGTAAAGATATCAGTTTCTTAAAGTTATTCTTTGAAACTTTGTGTATTGCACGAATTGTGACTTTTTGTAAATGAATATGTGCATTATTGTAAAGGATCACTTAACTTTGTCATAAAAAATAGTGTTCAGATTCTGAACTTCCATAACTTTGTCAAAACTAAACCGATTTTCATGTTTGATGGCATTTTCTTCATGATTTGTCATCTAGATTGATTCTGCATTTAAAATTTATGCATTTTTGAGGATACATTTTTTTTTTAATTTATTGGCATTTATTATGTTTTTCAAAATTTAGAATTCCAAGTTTACATTTTTAATTGATTGTATTTGTCTTAATTAGCTTTAAAAAAACATCATTTAAAGTGATTCTGAGAGGGTAACATTTTTCTTCAAAATTCATGCCAAAATTGACAAAAATTTTGACATGTAAAGCTCTTGGAACCATTGCTCCCAAATGTCAAGTAAAATAAGTTATATTACGTACAGGCATGCATATGTATATTGGATTTCAATGGAAAGTTGTGATTGAGCTATTGATAATAATGAATTTCATATGTCACAAAATGGAGGCCCCATTACCTTGTGTTGTCCGATGTGCCTTATAAAAGTTGAATTAAAGTCGTGCAAGACTTAATTGTACTATTGTGTTGGCAGGTCCAGTAAATGTGTGTATGTGCCCAGGTGGGTTTGTTTGTGTGTTTGTGTGTGTGCGTGTAAGCTGATAGCAAATTAAGGAGTTTTAATTACAGTCAGGCCGGCAGCGCATGAAACGGAGCAGAAACAACAAGCCGCCTGCCCGTGAATCCACTTAATGAACGTGTTGCACATACTACAAAATGTGGCATGTAAGCCCAGCGGATGATGACATTTACACTTCAATTCGGAAAGTAATTCCGTGCGAATTCGAAAGGACCTTAAGCTTGATTAAACTTGCTAAAGGTCCAGCAGAGTTGTGGAATATATATCGCAGGATTGGGCGACGAATTGGAAAATTTATGATATTTTTTATACAGCTCACAAATTACTTGCAATTTAAAATAACTTTTTAATTCATTTAATTTGACTAAACTACAAAATTTTTCCTGTTCTCTAAGTGTATTCTTTATTGTCATATTTAAAATCACTCTGTTAAAAAAGCTCTTTGTTGTTTGATTTGATGTTGCGTTGCAATTTTCCTACGCTTTCTATTGGGGGACGTTTAAGGGCGTGGCCATGCACCACATACAACTTTTATTCCATATAATAAAGCTCTAAAGAGCTAAATGGGATTTAAAATAGCAAATATATTGATGTTGTACACGTAAAAATGCACCTAAAAAAAAATTACTTTTTTTCATAAAATAAAACAAGTTTGATTTTTCAAATTAAACAAAGACTGCAACATATCATTTAGACAATTAGAGACTCGTCCACGTGGGCAACATCAATTTAATGGTCCCAAAACAATCCAAAAGCCATTTGCCAGCGCCATTAAAAGCCACTGAAAACATCCATTAAAACGATTACAGATGAAGTTCCCTTCAATTATACCGAAATATGCTTCAAACAACCGATGGCAGCGCATTCGAGTACGAGTATTTTCGAATATATTCAATTAAATTGGCAGCCGTGCGGCGCTTCGTCAATTAAATATATACCAAGCCAATAGCCATCAAATAAAACACAAGAAATTACAGCTTTTCTTATGCGCCAATGCTTAAATACCCTAGCTTAAAATTTCACAAAAAAAAAAAAAAAAAACAAGTGAGAAGGCTCTAGTCGGGGCCGCCCGACTAGGAGATACCCTGAACCCTGCGATCTGGTTCTATAAACATTTCAGCTCGTTTAC
>SCDY01001747.1:0-28521 GCA_004143825.1 Drosophila micromelanica
TATGTGTAAACGAGCTGAAATGTTTATGGAACCAGAATGCAGGGTTCAGGGTATCTCCTAGTCGGGCGGCCCCGACTAGAGCCTTCTCACTTGTTTTTAATTAATAATGTAAAAGTTAATACCAATTCGACAATATGATTTAATTTATTTCAGTTCCACCAATGATAACGGTACAGAATCAACTGATCGGCGCTGTGGAAGGCAAAGGTGTTACGCTGGAATGCCAATCGGAGGCATATCCCAAGTCCATTAACTATTGGACACGGGAACGTGGTGAAATTGTGCCACCCGGTATGTTTAAGCTACTTGTTCAAATCAAATAAATAGTTCAAGTTAGTTAGTTCAATTTCAATTTAGAAAATTTATTTGATTATTATGAACATGATTAATTGAGAAACTTTTGGTTAATAATTTTATTTACTATGTGTTGGCAAAACCATAATAAATAAAATTAGTTATTGTAGAACGCATACTCCGGGCTTCAGCTAAAAAAAACTCTCTAAAAATTACAGTTGAACTCCCGTAATGAGGAATATTAAATAAAGGTTGTACTTATTTGAGTAGTTTTCCAGCTGTCAAACTACTCTCGACATTTTACTGTCAGCCATGTAAATGGAAATTATCATTTAACAATTCATAATCCACGAAAAACACATTAGCAGGCGACAGCCCGTATATGGATGTGTATATTTGCCCCTATAGGGAGAGGGCGAGCTCCCAATGGATTCCGCCCCCAAAACAAACCAAATAAGCAGAGAACTAACCAGAGAGAACTAACCAACTGATGACCGTCGAGTGCGCAGTGCGCGTGAAAAAAGTTTTTAATTAGCTGATTTAGTAATACGAGTGCGAATTACATTTGAGTACCCCCATGACCCACACACAGACAGACAGACAGACAGAATCCAACCAAACCTAATGACGGTTGTCTGCCACACTGCTGCGGTTTCTCGACTGTCTGGGACATGCATGTTTAGCCTTCTACCGAAAAGCTGAGAGTGAACTACAGAAGAGGCAAAAAAAAGTTGAGCCGAGCAGAGATCAACATTTTAAATGACTTCATTCATATAAAATATTGCTATAAATGTATATAAATAAATTGTATTTGCACGTTGTTGACGGCTATGGCTATTTTTTAACTGGCAGCTGAGAGACCCCCTCCGCACTCTCTTTCTCTCTCTCTCTCTACACTATCCCATCCACTCTTTGGCATGAAATGTGTCGTTGCGTTCGTGCATAAATTTTCCGCCTGCTCCGGCTGTCAACAACATTCTGCCCACTTTGCCATAGTTTCGGGCAATGTGCATGACATTCTGTTCATTATTTAATAACGCAAAATTTTTTCAATTAAACATTAATTATTATATTATATTAATTAATTATACAACATTTTGCAGGCGGCAAATACTCGGCGAATGTTACGGAAATCGTCGGTTATCGCAGCTCAATGAAGCTGCACATCAATCCCCTCTCACAGGCCGAGTTTGGCGCCTATCGTTGTGTGGCCAAAAACTCGCTCGGCGATACAGATGGCACCATTAAACTATATAGTAAGTAGAGCTAACGGGCTTCAACACTATTTAAGGTAGCTGAAACTAATTCACAATCCACAGGAATACCACCCAATGCCGTGAACTATGTGGAGAACTTTGAGGCGCGACTCAAAGGTGAGTACAAACCTGTCACTAACCCTATATACTTTTGTTTGATTTCTCAGACTTTATAAAAAGATATAATGTAGAAATGTGTTAATGTATAGTTCTGAATATTAAATAGGGCTAGAAGTATTTAATAGATCTGCCAATGTTTTGAACTTTAAGCTTTGATATCCCAAAGTCTGTGGCAAAAAAAATATTTTCTTTATCCTACACTAAAAGTTTTAATTATCTTCCGTAAGGCTTCGTAATATTTAACAAATCTGCCAATCTTCAGAATTTGTAATTTAAGTAGTTCAATTTAGCCATAAGTTTTTTCCTATGTATTTTACTTTAATTTTTAAAGAGGTAGACATCTAAATTGTATCTAGTTCCACAGAGCTTAGAGCTTATCCTCCTTAAATATAGATTCAAGTATCAGAAAACAGAGTTCAACTCAACACATGGTCGCATGAAACCCTTGAGAAACCCAGAAAGCCAAAGTATTAGAGATTTAAGAGTGAGGGGAGGCGCGAGAAAAGCGAGTTTTAATAGCCACTCGGCATAAATTTAGGATGAGCGGCAAATATTTCACTTTGCCAGACGCAAATCACAAAAAAAAGTAAAACAAGAAAAAAAGAAACAAGCCGTGCAGCAGAGAGAAAGCATAAATAATTCATTTGGCATGCAAATCCGTTTCGAATCGTCAACGCCACGAAACAGGTGAAGCGGTGAGTATTAGGAGAGGGAGGAAACTCAGCAGGGTTGTCGCGCAAGCAATGGAAATGGAAATGAAAAAGCAACAAACTTGCAACAAATCTTTTATAAATATGCATTATGTATAAACTAGTATTAGAGGCAAGGGGCAGAAACTTTTTTTTTTAAATAACCCAACAAAACTAAACCGCAATTCCAATTCACAATTCACAAAAAAACAACAACAGGCAAAAAGCGCACGAAAAGCTCCGAAATGTATCATTCGTCCAGGGCGCAGGAGCACAGCGGCGAAGACACCGAGAATCCCGGTAAGCGAAAAGGTAAGCGAAGTCAATGTGCTCATCTCTCGGTTGGGTGTGCGTCGCACCGATTAGGGTTACGGGCCATATTTCAAGCATTTATGGTCGAGAGGGCAAACCACCCCCACCCCCCAAACCCACAACCACAGCAGCAGTAAGCCCTACCCTGCCCCAGCTACGGCTTAACAGGCCACTTGAGACGGGACAAAATGCCGTAAAGAAAAAAAGTAACCTAGGTCCTGGGAAAATTGTTAGCTGAACGGTTTTCACCGCTTGTTTAACAGATTTTCACACTAATTTGCGAGTCGCAAGACCAACAAAACGAATTCAAGGAACTACTACAGAACAGAGAAAAAGGTTGTGCAAATAAAGCAACCAAAAAATGTTGCATACTTTTTTGGGCAGGTAAAAGTTTTGCTTCTCTGGGCCCGCATAATTGTATATCAATAAACACGCTCGGTTTGGCTTTATGGCAATTTAATGATTTGTAAATACTTAGCTACAATCAAATAAATTCTATTGTGCCCGAAATGGAGACGTGACCAACAGGGAGGAGGTGCTCAGGTTGTAGAATGAGGCAGTAAACTTTGGCTCAAATGCTTGAAGTTTATTTTTATTTTCTTTTCATTCTATTTTTATAGCCTAATTGAGTTGTGCATTTGAATGTGAGTTGAGAAATAAAATTAAATTTAGGTTGGCTTGGTTGTTAAAGTTAGGTTGGTATTTTTTTAACAAATTTGAGGGAAAGCTGGTATATTTTGTTATTTGCGAAAAAAGCACTGAATAAACAATAATATTTCTTTTTACTAACTTACATAGAAAAAATTCTAAATTAACTTTACGACTCTTTACCCTTGATTGCTTAAGCAGGTGATAAATGTTTTTGTTGATATATAAACCGCAGTACATTCTTGTCATATGCCAGTTAACGAAATCGGTGACCAGCTAATCACTTCAAGTGTCCCGCCCTCAAAAAACATCAACCGAAAGCTTAGCCAATTTCCGTTGTTAAGCCCGAAAAGCCCATTAACATTTTCCACTTTTCCAACCCCTTATCTGCCACGTCTGTCCCACAGCTGATTTGAGTCTCAGTGCGGAGAGTATTGACAGCATATATGGAACATCGGCAGCTGCGTCCCGTCATCCCAGAATTTCTGGTCAATCGACGAGCTGTCTGCTCCCCGCGCTGCTGCTGCTGACGATGGTGCTAGGGACGGCGACGTCGACGACCACCAAGGCGTTGACGACATTGACGAGGCTACTGCGAACAACTCAGCTGGCATTGTTGCCACAAACACTGACACATGTTTGACACAGACGCGAAGCGCCAACAGAGATTATGCAGAAGCTGGAGCGGAACATGAGATGGAATTGGAGTCGGAGTTAGAAATGATGGCAATGCGATGATGACGTTTGGGTTGATTGAGTTTGTCGTTGCCAAAACTCCAAAATCTGGTGCTGATTTATGGCACGTAGCTTAGTTAAAGTTGTACGACAAAACATATATCATAAAAAAAAAAAAAAAAAAAATATACAAAAAAAAAACGATGAAGATGTAGCTACTAAATATTAAGTAAACCAGGCTTCCTAATCCCTACGCGTGCATGTTCAAGCTGTCGAATTCTAGACTAAGTTGAGCAACATGTAAAATACCAAAAAATACAATATATATATTTATATATATATAATGCAAGATGTGTGGCACATGTACATATGCGTACAGCAAGAGGTTTTTTTAGTGTTTAAAGAGGCCAAATGGGTCGAATATTGTAAATTGTATAAGCCATGTGGACATAATTAAAGAGACTGTATGTGTGCAAAGTAACATTTAATTGCAGCTTAATTGAATGCGAAATTATTGCATTCAAATTATTTAAGGCAATTAGTTTTAAGCTTGAGCAAAATTCAATTTCTTTGGCAACATTTGGTGCGGGCTGAGTTTAATATTATGCAAAATCAAATACTAAGGCTACACGAAATATAACAAATAATAATTTGTTTTAATTATAACCAATAAACAAAGGCTTGCATAGCACATGCTCAGCAGCTGGCTGTGCGTGTGAAAAAATACTTCAGAAAAAATCTCTATATATACCACCAAAAATATATCACAGCAAATATTCAATAAATATACATTCAAAATTTCGTTGGTCTCAGTTAATTCCTCTCCTCAGCTTCCCAGCCCAATATCCATTACTGGCCAACAAACATGAAGCACTTTAAAAGTTCATTTTAAATTTTAAAAATAAATACTTCATACATATCATTTACTTTACTCAAAAACCTTAATAAAAAATCAAATATATGTACGAGTAAATTTAATATTATCGAGTTAATTATTTGTTTTGCAAACAATTAAAATGTTCAAATATAAATACACTTCATATGAAAAAAGAACACTATATATTGTAAAATAAAAAGTAGTATATAAAAAACACATGCAAATATCTATAAAAAAATGCAACGCTCTACAGCTTAAATATATTAAAATATACTGCAAGTATTTAACCAATTATTAAATAAAAAATAGTATACACATTTGTTTAAAAAAAAAATGAAAGTTTAATTTAAAGAAATAAGTAAACAAACTGTTATATAAAAAGCAAAAATTATGAGTTTAATATATATAGCGATTCATTGTATATGTAACTTTAAGTGGCACATGTAAATGGCAAATCGACAGGAATATTTATAAAATAAATACATTTTAAGGCGTTAAGAGAGAAACAAAAAAAAACAAAACGGCTTTTTTTTGTATGGACATAATAATTAGTTGTTTGGAACTGCTTACAAAACGAGTGGCAACTGCCTTGATTTGCTTTGGCAGTCTATCAAAATGCCAACAAAGCGCATAAATTTGAAATATATCCAACCGCGTGCTAAAAAATCAAATTAAAACAAGCAACAAATTCGAAAATAAAACCAAAATTCTTTCATTAAGACCTCTTTAAGTGCTGGCCAGCACGCAAAAATACCAACAAAAAAAATCGTACAAAACAGAACCCAAAAAACTCTTCAAGCTCGCAGCTAATAAAAACTCGAGCACTTTCAGAGAGTATATTACGAGTAGTTTTTATTACATTTGTTTCCAGGAATTTTCAAACATGCCAAAACAGCTGCAACCACAGTAGACGCCAAATGCCCACTAACTGCTGCCAGCCCCATCTATTCGAGCCAACCTGAACCACCTGAGCGGGTTACGTGCAATGTTTTTGTTTACCCTTCAGAGCCAACGCGTTTTTAGTGCATTTTCATGAATATTCTTTTTTTTATATTTTGTTTTTGTTGGCTTGTGCGAACGTGTGGCAAGTATCATGACCCATGTATAATATTGTGTGCAAATATCTGTCAGTTGTTTTTGCATATACACATTTAAGGTATGTAGCTGTGTGTAATACATATAAATCTCAAGGTTAAAATGTAGTAAATATGCATCATAGATGCATGCATGGTTTACTAAAGCGCTTTTCCAGTACAGAATACCCGTACACGGGCTTGCTGGCTGACCCGTATAATGTGCATTTTAATAATGTCAAACTACTGTGGGGCATTAAGCCTTGTTTCCTGATTGCAACGTGCAAAAAAAAGGAGGAATATTGCATAAAAAAATAAAAATACACTCAAAGAGATCGATTTTTGCATGAAAGCACGCTGGGGTATTAAGCAACTTAAAATGTGCATGCAAAAATATAATACTGATGTGCAATTACGACTATTTTTTTTATTCCCTTTCCGAGTAAAATTATATTTCACAATTGAGTAATAACCATGAATACATTTTCAATTTCTCAAAATTTAATAAAAATGTCTCTTTACCTAAGCGAATCAATTAAAATTTAATTTATGATGTAATTTAAATAATATAAGAAAAAATAAATCCATACATTAAAAAATAATTTAAATTGAAGTATATACTGTTTTGGTTTTTAGACTGTCAAATAGATTTGAGAAGCGCATAATTCAATAAATATAACATTTATCATTCATTTGCAAATCTTTTAATCTAATAAGTACTTGAAATAATAAAATAAATGAAGTAAATAACATAAAAACAATTTTAGTTACTAACATTACTATTTCACACAAAGCATCGCAATTTAATTATTTAAATTAATTATTTTCATGCACCAAAAATGCAATATATCAAATATTTTAAATCAAATTATTCTTAAATACATTTTAATTATATATTCATAAAATTCTCGATTCATATAATTTGACAAAAAAAAAACAAAATTAATGAAAAGCATGAACCTTATTTAATTTATAAGAAATGTGTCCAAGCCATTTATAATTGCTACAGCTAGCCAGCAATTATATAACAAAATTTTCAGATACGCTGCCAAAGCAGGTAGGAAATATTAACATAATTACAAAAACAAAAATATTGAAAAAAATGTGCCAAAAGCGAAAAACAACAAGGACAAAGGGAAAGAGGAAATGCGGAATGTAGCCACCTGGCGACAGCTGCTAGCTCTACACACAATTAACATTACTTAAATACACATTAAGGTTAAAGACGCGCAATTTTTTCATGTTCTCGGGCTATTTTTTCTTGGCCAAGTTGTTTATCACAAATTTTGTCGGCTGCAGCGTCTGAAGGGGAGCTATAAAAATTGCGTGACGCAGCAAACGAAAACATTTGAAGAAAACCAAAAAAAAAATTAACAAAAAAAAAATAAACATGAACAATACAAAGAGAAAACTGCCAAAACTCAAAAGAGAAATCGGAAGGCGGCGACGACAATGTTGCGACGTCAGCGGAAGGGCAATGAAAATAAACACAGTAATTAAGTTAATGAGCATTTTGAGATTTATTATTAATTTTCTTTGTGCCGCACCAACACCACCCTTGTTTGCCCCATGCCCCGAGCAAATCATTTCGAGTTTTTCGTGGTTATTTATTATAATTGTTGTGCGCTCAGTAAATGTTGTTGTTGACTGCTTTTGATTTGCATTTAAAACGCGCAAATTCGCGTTAATCTACATATGTATATATTTTTCTGTTTTTTTTCCAATTGATTGTTTTACTATTTTTCTCAAAATAGCGGGACCCACATTGTTAATTGCCATTTAAATGCTCGAAAATTATTTTAAATGCACCGCGTAACTGTTGGTTTCTCGAAGCCTTCATTAGTTTGCCGCATTCCGCAAATTGTTTTTTAATTTATAGGTGCCCATAAAAAAATCTCTCTCTGTAGACACATTAACATTTTGTTATTGTCATTGCTGTGATTATGGCATCACATGAGCTCCAGGCTAAGGTTCTGGGTCTGAACCCCACATTAAAAACGAGCCATTAGTTATTTGTGTTTGGGACTCTGTCGTGCGTACATTTTACGATACCACATTAAAGTTTATAACCCAGGAAAAAGGGAATTTAAACAAGAAACCCACACAACAAAATGCTAAAATGTTTATAAATCGCAATTTAGCGGGGCGCCCAAAAGCTAGCAATGGAAATCATTTGTGAAAATGAACAAAAAAAAAAAAGGAATTACCTATTAAGACTTTAATGATATGGAGTATAAATATTATAACATGTAGTAGATGCACTAATCAAAGTTTTCACACCAAATCAAGGCATACAACATTTTATTTTAAGCACAATTAATTTTAATTATTTTTTAGTTAATAAATATAATAAAAATTGACTTGCTTGGTTGATGGCAAATGATGAATTGTTATCTATGTATTGTATTGAACAATTTTTTCTACAAATTTTAATTTGTCACTAAAAAGATAAATTACTTTAAAATTGAGCAACAAACTGCATAAAAATATACAGACAGACGGACCTGGCTTTATTGACACGACTGTTTTTTTTCTAAGCAGAAACCATTTACTTTTAATTTTATGACGTATTTAATATATATTATGAATATCACATTTAAAGAATTTTGTAAAATTTATTTGCATTATTTGCAAAAAATATTATATTTTATTGGATTTACCCAAGTTTTAGCTATTAAATGTGCCAGAATAGAGTGCATAAAATTCACCACGATAATGATAATGATGAGACCTTCAAAGCGATTAACAACCCAAGGCACATGTAAACAAATTGCTGTAGCTTAACAGAGAAGAAAAAGAAAAAACAATAAAAACAAATAGGGACGATACACTAATCACCTGTAAAGGGAGAATGAGCCGGGCCACACACTTGCCATAAATTAGCTTTGAACCCATATAATCAGGCGTGAGCTTCGGTCTCTCATCATGTAAACAAAACTACAATTAATCAAAGATTTTAGTTGCGAGCTGGACTTTATTACACGAAGCTTTGCTTAATTGCATAAATAAAAGTGCGACGTGTGGAGGAAAAAGCTTAATTAGGCCTCGGCCCAGATCCCGGCCAGAATCAAGCTTCAACTCCCCGTGGAGCTGACAAATAAATAATAAAAGCACAAATTGACGCACAAATGGACAGGGTAAAATGTGTAAATATAGAAATAGTTCAGAATCGACTGGTAAACAAGGAAGTGCAACTAGCTTGGTACTAGCTGACAGCCAGTGAAATGTTGTTGTGGGAAATTGCCATTAGAAGGCAAGGCTAAAGGTTATCGCATTGACAGTGTGCCCAGCTTGGGTTTGGGTTCATGTGGAGCACTCCTCGTAGCAGGCATTTTATTAATAATCTGCGCTGCAGTGAGGCAAAGTTGGAAATATCCACTTAAATGAAATGTCCGTGGTTTGTAATTAAAGCGATTCTAATTGCCATTTCTGTTATATCTACACTGCGCAAAAAAGACTGTGAGAATATCACATATACGCTTGGAGAGACTTTTACCGATTTTCCGGCCAACTACAGGTTATTTTGTTTTGATCCTTAACTCCAAATATTGAAGATATAATAACAATCACCCTTAAGCAAAATAAAACAAATATGGAATTCACAAGAAAGTTCAAGGCCTTTCCATAACCTATATATCAAAAATTATGACCTTTGAAACGATTTCCTCCAAAAATTTTGTTGTTTGCAACTGATGGTTTATTGAAACATCGGCGGTGAAATGTTGCAGGAAGCCATCCAATAAATCAGTAAACAATTATATATACATATATATGCGATTTCTTTTTTTTTTTTTTTTCTTTTCTTAGGTCTAACATTCCCGGCAAGGTCGTAAGAGCCAATATGATGGTGGGAATACTTGGACCATTTGATAAATGATCAGTTTTTGTACTTTTTTTTAGATTTCTTGTAATGCCGATGCAAATGAAAAGAGCGCCAGCTCAATTGCCGCGTGTGTCATTGGGATCGATATTGGAGACCCACTGAACGGGATTCACGTAGATGTTTGAAATGGTGCCACGCAGCGTATCGAAGCCCTGATTGAGTGGCACCGGCTTGGGCCGCTTGCCCACGGACTTCATCCAATTCTGCCAGGCACCCTCGGATTTTTGTTTGCGTTGCTTCTCCAGCTGCTCCTTGCTCTGCTCCTTCTTTCGCTGGCGTTCGCGTTCGCGCTGCTGTTGCTGCGTCTTAATGCGCTCCCATTCCTCCAGACGCTTCTTGGTGGCCTCTGGAGTCTCCTTGCGCAACGGCTTGTTGCCGCTGGAACTGATGCCACTGGGCCTAGACGAGTTCGAAAAGTTACTAAAACAGCCCGAGCTTTTAATGCTGCCCGTTGTGGACTTCTTCTGCTGCAACTCCTTCTGTCGGCACCACTCCTGGTAGCGCTCCTTGGCCAGACGCTGACGCATTGCAGTCTCGGCATCGCGCTTCTCGCGCTCCATTTTCGCCTGCAGTTGCTTCTGTTGCTTCTGACGCTCCTTGCGCTTCACCCACTCCTGATAGGCCTCCTGGCCGTGGCGCTCCTTCTCCTCGTCCAGGTTGCGAAAGTATGTGGACGAGCCGGACGACGAGGTTGCCGACAAATTCAGGCTCAGTGATGGCACAATATTGCTGCGGCTCTCGGAAGGCTTGAGGGCGCCTCCGTACATATCAGACCAGCTGCAAGTGGACGCCGAGGAGCAATCATCGCGTCGCATTTTGCTAGGTTTTAGGTTAAACGTGCGACTGGTTAATTGACTCTGGGCGTCCTGATTGTCCACCACATTCGCCGGCTCCACGATACGACAAACTGATGCGGTATCAACAATGTCCAGGCTGAGACCGTCCTCCGGCATCACAGTTAGTCCGAAGCTCGATTGGGACACTGCGACGCTATCGACGGAGCACAGGCTTTGGACATCCTCTGGCAACATCTTCACTGCTGGGCTCGCATGGCAAGCCAAAGGACCATCGAAGGAGTCCAGACTCACAGAATCGGGATGGACTGTGTCATCGTCCATGGGCTTGTAAACTGTGTCGCCATCAATGGAGTTAAGATCATCCGCCTGCACTTCATCATCTTTGCTCATATACGAGTCCAGGACACTGCGAATATCAGCCCCCTTATTATTTTTATCCTCATTGCAGTTGTCATACAGATCCGAGTAGCTGCCCTCCGATTCAAGACCAGTGTCCACATTGTTGGCTGCGCAATCGAGATCGTTCTCCTCGCCCTTGGATGCCACGTAGCGCACAGTTTTCGACATATAGGAGCGATTACTGTAGCCTTGAATAGTACCCGAATCAGTATCCTCATCACTCATGTCGGACATGGGCATTGAGCCAACGGCCTTTCCAGAAATCACCTGACAATCGACCAACTTGCCCTCAACATTGCGACGCGCCACGAAAGCCATTCTTCAAAGACAGCAAGTGTTCTGTGGAAATGTTGAAGAATTGAGTTAGTTGTGAGGTCGTTTTTCTGTTCTCTATGTTTATGTCTATGTTTGTTGATTGTTGCCAATCATTTATGTTAGACCCCACAACTGTAAGCTGAATAAACGATCAACGCCTACTAGCGAATGAAAAGAAAAAAAATATTAACAAAATTCACCTCAAATGATATAGCTACTACAGTCAGAAAAAAGCAAGAGTTTTCTGGGTGGATTGAGTGTTTTATTTAAACATAAATATAATAAATATATAACTTGCAATAGTTTATATCTAAAATGTTAAACTACGATAAGGAAGTACATACAGGAAATAAGAAATTTTATTTTGTACTTCATAAATATTCTAAAAAAAAATATATATATATATAAATAAATATTATATAAATTAAAAAAAAAAAATTTTGATGATAATGAATTACTGAAATAAACGCATTTTTTAAGCAAAAAATAATTTGTCTGTATTATTTGAATAACAATATTATTTATCCATCAGAGAACGAGAAATTCAACGCAAGAACTTTATACACAACATATATACAAATTTTCTGGCAGTGTAACGAGAAGCACCATGCCGCACAAAACGCGTTCCAATTCGCTCTCTGAAGCAAAATGAAAACATTTTAACTAATGACAAACAATTACTTAAACAACGAGTCGAACGAGTGGCACACACGACGACAGCAAAAGGTAATTAAAACTACACTACACACACATGACACACGTAGGGCTACACACCCAGCTGTGTGTGTGTGTGTGTGTGTGTCTGTGTAGGTGTTTAAGCGTAAAGTTGCCGACTCAAAAATCGTTTGTTGTGTACGAGTTGCTGTTGTTGTCGTTTTGTTGTTGCCCTGTTTGTTGTTCGTAAGTTGTCTGTTACCTGGCACAGTTAATGAGTACAGTTTTCATTTTTAATGAGACTCACCTACACACACACACACACACACTCTTGTACGCACCTATCAGATGCACACACGAGTTGAGGTGTAATAAAAAACTTATCGCTGCTCGCTTTTAGGCGCCCGTGTGCGACGTTTGATAGACATAATTAAATGATTTTTTATGTGCTTAATTGTTGTATCTTGTGCCGACATCGACCTTATTAAAACAAAAAGCAAAAACAAAAAACAAAAACAATTAAGTGCCCTTTTCTACGACCTGAAAATGACTTGTCAAATGAGCGACAGGCAGCCCCCTCCCGTCCCGCACCCTGTCTGAATCTGGTAAGGATTACATGTATGCGTGTGTCTGATATTATTGGCTGACAGTTGACGGCGACTGGGTTGGGCCGACAAATGGGCCAAGCAGATTAAAAATCAGCTGCGGTGTAACGAACGAGACCAAATGTGGCAAATCAAGGCGGGTGAAAAATTCACTAGTTGGAAAAAATACCTGGAAATGGTGTTTTTAAAATAAGAACAATAATATTGATAATATTAAAAACAATAAGAAAAATTTATAGATATATATTAATGTATAACTTGTTATTGAATGTGCCCCTCTAAATGCAAAAGTTCGGTCAAGATAATCAAATTATACATACAAATAATTCGGTTAATACTTAAATATAACTCAAGGTATTAGTATTATAATGAATATGCAGCGTACATAAACTGAGAATTATTGTTTGTGTAATTTAAACCAATAAAGGTTCGGCTAATGAATTTCTATATTGAAAAATCAAATATTTTTTTCAGAAAAGTTCCAACGTTTGTTCTTTAACTTGATATGTATATTTAAATTTTGATCTGTGTTTTATTCGTCTATGATTAAAAAAATAAAATTGGTTTGCTTTAAAACTGGAATTATAAAAAATGTTAATTGTATTAATTATAAGTTTTAAGAATAAATGAAACTTGAAAAAAACTAAAAACTTAATTTTGTACTCTGAACATTTCTACTTAATTTTTGATAACTTGCTTTAAGCATTTTTAATCGAATTGAACACATTCCTTCGATGTCTGGGAACAGACACAGTTGCGGCCAAGAGCAAGAATTGTAAATTTGAAAGCAGTAACAATACCTAAATGCACGCAAAGAGTGCGAGCCAAATTAATTATTTAGGCTACAGGACTATGACATAGTTGAGGCGAGCTCAAAGCACTTGAAACGAAATCGATACGTAGCAGAATGTGGGATTTAAAAGACAGCCAGAGAATTACAGACAAGCTACAATTCGAAATATTTCAAAGTGTCTTAAAATAAAGAGATATTTTTGCTTTAAAATAAGCCATTAAAAATCAAGTAGACCAACTGGGCCAACAACAGGTTGTTATTTTTGTTTCGATTTAATATTCCACGCACGCACTCAAATCACTTTTCATTTTTTAATTATAATTCCATTTCGCATTTTTTCTGTTCACCACCCCATTTTTGTTGTTATTGCGAGGCGTATTGGCATTGCCATTGATTATTATTGCCATTGTGCAGTTTGGTTGGGCGTGCGTTTAATTAAAAACGTGACAATTTTACCTGTGGCCGATTGCATTACATATTTCATCACGCATACGGCATGTGTGCCCAGTGTGAGCTTGCGGTCGTTGTCATTTTATTTAAATAATTCAAAGCCTGTTTACAATATGCACAACTCGTTTGCATTACAATTCACTTTCGCTGTCCGCAAATATAATTAACTTAATCAAATTTTTGGCCTATCAATAAACTGTGAACCGAAACTGTCAAAACTGTTAGGACATACTGTACAACAAATGGCCACGCATTTCTCATTCATTTTTTAGCAATTCATCTATTTTACATAGACACACCCAAATGCAATTAAATCAGACCGCTGTGCAACATGTGCCGACAAATGTTACGGTAATTAATCATTTACCATTATGACAGGAGTAACGTATAGACAAACACAATACCAAATCCCAAAAAGGAGCAAGAGACAAAATATTAAAAGTAGTTGTTTTAAAATACTGTTGGATAAAAAAAAGTTCTTTAAAAATATAATATATGTTTTCCCGACTATTCATTTTGAAACTCGGTCAAGTTAAATTCAGCGTTCGTTTTATGGTCCCTATTTCGTTTTTTCGACCCGTGTTTTTGAGCTCACCAATAAATTAGAAAAAAAGAAACGAAATAAAAAAAAGAAACGAAAATCAAATACTACAGCCTTTTTAAGTCCTTAAAATTACTCTTACTCTTAATTTAAAGGCAAAACAAGAATCAAGTTTGCAGAATCGTGCACCTGACGTTAAAAAGTTGGAGGTTCGAGCCCGCATGAGGGAATTTATACATTTATTGATTATTAATTTGAATTTTTTCAAAATTTTTTGTTTTTAAGTGTGTAAAAAGAGTTTTTTCAAATGTAAAATTTATGTGAATTGCACAGATTAGGGTATCTCATAGTCGGGCGGCCAAGACTAGAGCCTTCTCCCTTGATTCTTTTATTAAATCTTTTTTTGACTCACCGTTGTGTCTCGTTCTCGTGTCGCAGCTGCACAACGCGTTGTGTTAAAATGTTTACGTTTTATATATATATATATATATATATATTTTTTTTTTTGGAGATAAGAAAATGTATACAATTAAGTGTGGATTATGTTAGCTGAAAAATCAACTTGGCCTACTTGGATACTAAACATATTTCATGTCGAATTTTTTACTCATAGACTTTGCCAATACTCGTTTTGTAATCGAAATTCGTCACTTAAAAGATTTTTCAATTTTAATTAACTTTATTCAACAAATGATCACACAGTTAATTAAGCAAACAAACTTCAAGTATTGAAGAGCTGAAAAGTCCTTTAAAAGTCTTCCAATCAGCATGCTCCATCTCAGACTACCAACAAAAATCATTGCGCATTGGCACCTCAGTAAAAATGAACTGAAGACAACTCAACTTCAGTCAGACCACAAACAAATCAGTTAAGTGCCCGTCCAAAAAAAAAAGAGAAGACGAATAAAAGCGACAACTTTGCCCAAGGAACGTCATGGAATCAGGTAAGTCAATTTACCTAATTGACTTATGGCCAAGCAGAAAGTTTGACAGTTGCATCTTGTTGCTTTGGTAGCTCTCAAGCGGCAGATTTTAATTTGCTGAAGATGATGCCGCTCAGATAAAGATATCGGTTTGAGTACAGGTACAGAATACAGATATACATGGACAGTCAAATACATAACATAAATCATGTACAGCTTAAATCAAATTTTCCATATATAAAATACCCAATGTCAGTATGTTTCTCTCAATATTTTTAATTGAGGTGAGCCTGGTTTTGATTAGTCATTAACACTTAATTAAATTTTTACTTTATTTTATTATATATTTTGGTCTATTTGAGTACCAACATTTCT
This sequence comes from Drosophila micromelanica, assembly GCA_004143825.1. NCBI lineage: Eukaryota > Metazoa > Arthropoda > Insecta > Diptera > Drosophilidae > Drosophila > Drosophila micromelanica. The sequence goes on from SCDY01001747.1 coordinate 15,680, forward strand.
GTGTGTTTTGTGCAGATCATCTTAAGGAGCCTTCCGAGAATTTAATTCAGTTTGCGGTCACAATTTAAGCCTTTTTGTAGCCAAAATATACATATATACAAATGAAATAATAGAAATGACATAGTCACCGCATTATAACTAAAATTATCTCTAATTAAAAGCGAGACGCTGCTAAATATAATTACTTTGCTCAATTGTCAAAACCTTTGGCAATTGCCACACAGCTCGTCGTGCTCAGGCATGCGGTAGTCTAATTTATATCTAATATGATATTGTTGTCAAAAGCGTTATGAACTTTTAATGGTTCAACAAACTTCTAGCCACCGAAACTTTAAAGCGGCAACAGTCTGCCAGCCGAAACCGGCAGCCTCCACAGTTATGCCTAGTTAAAAGCAACACTGACAACGGCAATGATAACAACAACAACAACAACAACAACAACGGCAATGACAACGACAACTTTGCCTGCTAGTTAAATAAACTTATGTCGCTCACATGTTTGTTGCACATTTCCGCTTACGTGAATATATTAATTACCAAAATTTCATTGCCTCAACTAAAGAGAGGACTGAAGGGAATGGGGCAAATCTTGTCGGCAATTCAATTAGTGGGGGGACTTGCATTTATCCTATTTAAATGCTACATACTTTCAGGTACACAGACACCCACACACACACATCAAACAGGCATGTGTGTTTGTCATCGTCATGGCAACGACTCGAGCAGGACTCGAAGGACTCGTATGAGCTCGTGACTTATGCACTGACGCAACCAATTATGGCCTAGGGGGCAACTGTAACTGCAACCGTCTCGCCCGCTAGCTAAGTGTGCACCCGTGTGTGTGTGTGTGTGTGTGTGTGTGCCTGTGTACGTGTGTGTAGCTATCCACACATGCATTGGCATCTCCGTCTGCATCTAAACCTATTTTTGGTCTTAACGCAGCTCAAAAACTATGTCAAATGAAATTTATGCGATGCGCCCAAAAGACGGCAATGAAAATACACACGGACACACAAACACATACACATGAGTCGTTTCGCACGTATTTGTGTGTGTGTCTAAGTGTGCCCGCTCTTCCACCTTTGGATGTTATCGCGTTAGTTTCTGCTCTTGTTTGATTGACTTCTCGTTGCATACTTTATGGCGCACCCAGCATTGATAAGGCGTCAACACAACGGTGACGGCAATATTTCATCAGCAATTGTTTCAAAAGTTTCCTAATTAAATATGACAGATTACCCGCCAAGATTTTGGACCAACTAATTGAATTTGCCAAGTTGCCGCTGTTCCTGATACGGCGAGTTTGACACGGTTGGTTACCGTGCTCAAGAGTTGAGCACAAGTTAAAACTTTTTAGAAGAAAAGAGTTCTATCATGAAACTTATGCACGGCCAAGGGATTTATTGTTAAATCAAAAATCTTGTATACATCCAATTTTCTTTATATTTTTAAACATTGTTCATCAATGTCAATTCTGTCTTAATAAATTAGTAAATATATATATAACATATAGTTTATTTACTCCAAAAATGTCTCATTTATTTTTCGTCAGCAAATTTATATATAATAAATCTTAATTTAAATCTTATATATTTTTTTTAAAACAATTTCTTTATTTTATTTAAACAGGTTTTCTATGACATTTAGTGGCAACTTGATCTAGTTTTACAAAACCTTTTTTTAAAATCGCAAAAATATAAAAATGTAATCTTAAGATTTGTTAGGTAAAAAAATATCTTAATTGATTCATCAATTAAGAAAGTCGACATGGCATTTTTTCGGTATGTATTTTTGATTTTTTTTTGTGTTTATTTGTGTTTATATAATTACATTACACCATTTACCTATAGGTTACATTCCCACTTTTCTCCCATTTATTCTTCTGAACATCTCATTTTTTAATACATTTAATTTCTAATATCTAAAGAGGTGCTCATTAGACCAGCCGCAAATAAGCAGACTGACGAGTCTCCTGTGGTTAAGGCTACACAAGCCAAATGCCAGACAACAGCGGATTCGTGTGCCGTTTCAGCCCACCCTTCCTCTGCCGTTTCGCAAACACTTTGAACAAACTGCTGACAAACATTCTGTTCTATTTGCATGCCCTCGAATGTATCTGCAACCGCGCAGCATTTCTGTAAGTCCGGGAAAAATTTACAAAAAAAACCTGCTTAAAAAAAGTTGAAATAAAACTGATTTCATTACCTTGATTAGTTGGTCTCTTCAAGTCTGTCCTGCGGGTGTATCTGTGTGTGTGTACAAGTATTTTTGTCTGACAGTCAGTTTGTTTGCCTGGCTATTTTAGCGTTTTTTTTTACATATCTGAATATCCAAACGGAGCTTTTAAAGGCAAAGGGAACAGGGCTGGTTGGCCATGTTTTGGCCTCGGTGTTTTGGGTTCAATGCAAGCATTAACCTCATTAGCATTCCACTCTGAATGCCGCTCTTAATACACATCTACCTAAACTGGGATTCGTTTAAACGCAAAAATTGCAATTTCTCTTTTTAATCTAATGGATTAATTTTAATAACATAAGGAGATTTTCATGTTTTCACTTGTGTGGAAATGTGATGTGATTCTCAAAAAAGTACAAGTAAATATAATGAATATAAAAGTGAAAGAAGAGTTCATTTAGTTAATATTTAATTAAACTAAACTAATTTTAAGCAATTTCTCAAAAAATAAATATCTCCAAATTGCTATCATTTGCTTGTAAAAATAATATTTTTAGAGAAAAGTTTTCAAATATATTTAAAATATATAAATAAATATTAGATAGAGCACATAGGCTTATTTGTCGATATTTTCAGAATTTGTATTAAATAATAGATACAAATTCTCTCGGCAGAAATTTTAATAGTAATATAAATCATTATTAAACTTTAGTACAGAGATTATATAAAAAAATGCACTATGTGCAGGTTAGAAAGATATTCGCATATTTAATGTTTGACGTAATTTAATAAATTAAAATTACGGAAGCTGGGCCTTTTGACGCTTTTCACCTGTCAGGTAGAATTCTTCTTTAAATACTGATTTGAGTATGGGAGAAAGCCTAACAAGCAACAGTCTAATTAACATGATCCATGCATCCATCCTCCTTATGCATCCTTTCTGATTATCAATTTGCAATCCATAACAATGGCTAACTAACAAGTTTGCTTTCCTTTGCTCCATTCCTTGCCACTCACTTAGGCACTGCATACAATGTATTAACAGCACTTTTCACCTCTTTGCCTGCTACGCCTCATGCCTCTTGATGCAAACTAACTGCCAACTGGCAGAAAAACTTAATTAAGCATAATAGAGCAGAGCTCTTGGTCCTGTACAGCATGCAATTCTGCAGCATTTTCTTTGCTCCCTTCTCGGTTTTCTCTGTTAATTTTTTTTTTCTATTTTGCCACCCTGCTGTAAGTAGCTGTTGGTAATTTGCGCTTAGCCACACTTACAGACCAACACGCCGGTGGCTGGGAAAAAAGCGAGCCTGATCCTATGGAGGAGCGTGGATAAGGAGACAAAGATGTTGGCAGTGCCTTTGCACATTTTAATTGCATTTCCGCTATTTTTGATGCCCTTTGAATTTATAATGCTTTGGATTGTGAACCGACACGTCCTGAGAAAAATAATTCAATTAATTACAAAGACGACAGGTGCAAGGCAGCTTACACTTAATATTAATCATACGCACCGTAAACCAAAACAGAATAAAAAAAGTAGAAAAAAATAACACATTTGTAGCAGCAACGTCCTTCGGGGGCAGCATTTGTATCTAATAAACATGTTTATTTCATTAGCGCTACACATGCGGCCATTTCGAATGTTTTCGTGCCTCGTGGTAAAAAAAAATATATATCTACATTTTGGGTACTCCCCCAGGACATCATTTGCCGCGCCGATTGCCACGATTTCGACATGAAAAATGCGTTCGCGAAAAGTTGCCAGATCTCGCTCTTTATGATTGGGATTTGCGGCACTAATGTGCCATTGCCTGCCCTATGCTTTCATTTTTATTTTTTTGCCTAGTTAACCTACCAAACCAAGAGGTTTTACCTACGGCCCACTCCACAACATTTTGAGGCTTGTAGCTACCACTGCTGCTGCTGACGTGCTGTCGACATCATTACAAAAAAAAATTGAGCGTGAAAGATACATTTCAGCAACATTCGCATGACGCCATGACAGGCATGTATTTTTACTTCTTTTTGCTTGATAGTCGTTTCAGGCCAAGGTGAGGGTCTCTATGTTATGTAACATTCATCTGTGCAAGTATCTGACTTTAAAATGTTTGCGTTGACTTGTTGAAAACTTGTCAAGAAGTTGTTAAGTTAACCAACAGTGCCAACAAAATATAACGATAAATGCCTAGGCCCCTGTAAAAGACTATTTATAAGATTAAATCTTTAAAATAAGTATTAATAAGAATGATTGATGCTTACTTATCCGACAGATTAAGTTTCTGATTCTGATTGCAAATCTTATAGTTTATCTTATATACATATAATATATATATTAAATATATTTTTCATAATTGCATTTCACATTTTATATTTGGACTTAAAATTACACATTAAATCGACATGCGATTTTACCCATGTATATTTATTTATTTATTAATACATTTAATTAATCGAACTTACCTGCACATGCTATAACTAATTTTAAGCAGCTTCGAGCTAAATTTCTTGAATCTCATAAGCCAAGACGCAACTAGGCTATAATATTTTGCCAAAGCAATTGTCATAAACTGATTTAATTAAAATCCAAATGTATGGCAAAAATTCGATATAAATTCAAATTTCTGAATTCACACACAGACACCTAAATACATACATAAATATAAATATAAACATAAATATATAGATGTGGAAATTGCATGCGCCACAATTTCAAATGAGAGAATACAAAAGTCAATTTGCTGTAAGACGCTGAGCTGCAGATTCCAACAGCACATAAACATAACCATGAGAGATATTTGGAATAATAACATACGTGACCATATTTACAAATTCCAAATCAAAATCTTGGTCATAGACAAAAGGGCGAAACAGTTAAGTGCGTCAGTGGGCGTGGCCAATTCATTGTCTAGCGTCTTGCTATGCATGTAAAATGAATTTAATGCTCGGCTCGACGTAGTGTGTACAGCTTGGGAAGTTGCTGCAGACGGGGCTGAAAGGCGCTGAGGAGTTGAGTGTGCATGGAATTCTGTAAAATTTGTTAAAATACCTACATAAATTTGATCTTATGACATTCAAAGATGCGTGAAAGCAAGCCATATAAGATTATGACATTGTCCAAATGCCAGACAAATTTTGCTTGGCCATGGAAATCTTAAGCTAAATTAAATGGATTCAAATAATTTAAACAGAAATAAATAGAACAGACTGTCAATTGTATTTGCATTGAATTTGCACATCATTTATTTCTTGGCCAAATTACAGATGCCAATTAAATACAAAAGACTTTGGCCAAAAGTAATCAAAATTAACCAAATGGCAAATATCTTCTATTTACAAGAAGAATGAATAATTATAATTGTTGCAATTTTAGTACTCAATATATATTTATATAACCTTAAATTAAACAATGTTGAAGTTTTATTTAACAATTTTCAGTCCTTTAAATAAAGTATAGAATTGCTAAATTCGAAAACATAAAAAAGCGTAATTGAATGAATATATTTATATGAATATATCGACAACTATCAGAGAAAAACATTTATTTTAAATATTCGAGAGATTTTAAATTTTATACTTTCGAAAATAATGCACAGTAGGCTAAGCTGAAGTCATAAAAAATGTTTGTACATTTCGAGCGTTGAGCAAAAAAAAAAACTAAAATCGTACGAAAATATTCTTAAATTATTAAGAATAGTAATTTTTTTGTAACTTTCAGGTAAACGCATTTACGTGGATGCGTAAAAATATTTTCAAATTTTCAAGTTCCCAGCCATAGTGCTAAATTTTCAAGTAAGTTACAATTAAACAATTTTTCATATGACAGAAATTGTGAGATTCGAATCTCAACCCTAGTCGTTCAGTTGCATATACATACATAAATATATATATTTATACATATTTATTACTTAGCGGTTGCGCTACGGAAGCTAAGTTCTTGAATAACCAAAAGTATGATCGTAATACTTTTTTCAGGACCTAACAAAAAGCGCTAGTATGTAGTGTTTGATATTTTGGGCGAGGTATTAAAAATGTGAAATATTCTGCGTATTCCTTACGAACAAAGACCATAAGACAATATTTGGTAGCCCCTCTATAGATTCGGAAATATATAAATATCGATAACAACAAAAAAAAAAAACCTAGCGAATTATCAATAATTTGAAATAAATTTCACCAAATAAATATCTGTCCCTGATTCCACTGACACTCGGCAACCGCTTAAAGAAATAATACATCTGGATGATGACTATGTTGTCAATTGTGTTTCTACTAAGTATAAATAAGTCATGTTTTTGCATGCACAATAACACTCCTGACAGGCAGCACGAGGTTGGCTTTATGTGGAAAAGAGCGGTCTTTGGCAGGCAACACGGCGTAAATTAACAATAATGAAGTCGTAAAACTGCAATGCAATCAGCGATGCGCAAAACACACAAATTCCACACACACACACACACACATACAGTTCATATGGACAGTCGAAAAGCCAAAATGCAAAACGAATAAAGAAGCACAATGAGTAGGGTTAAGGGGGGACAGGGGAAGGGTGGCTGGATACGGCATTGTGGCCACAGCTTTCAGTGCCAAGTCACGGTCAGGCTGGTAATATAAAATATTTATAAACCATTTGCACGCATAATTAGACTGTCATTAAAATTTGAGATATTCGGCGGTGTGTGACAAAAAGGGCAAACTTCACGCGTTTGTGTGCAAAGAAACTTGAAGACCTGTGAATACTCTTATCAAGGAATTATATTAAGATAGATAATACACATAAATTGTATAGGTACATGTTACTTATATTTACTATACATAATAACCTATCCTTACTATTATCGAAAGACGTCGCGCATTCGTCATTTGATAATTTATAATCATCAAAAAGTATAAATTCCTATGTCAACAAATGCTTTTTTCTTTAAATGTACCTAATTCATTTATAAACAATTTTTTTTTGCAAGTTGCAAAAAATTTAATAAGCTAATTGCAATTTAAACATATGCTTTTACATTTATTTGTCCTGATGCATTATTATAATTTATATATATTTTTTTCAACATCATTTTTTGTTATTTGCAACAATAATATTTGCATTGTTTGTTGTTAATGCTTGATTTTGCAGACAATTGATTCATTTCATGTAATTTCACCACAACTTAAACCAATTACAGATCATCAAGTGAATACCCTAAACAAGGGTATGCGGCAACCGTTTTCCTAATGGGAGGTGCTTCTTCCGTGTTGGGCGCTGAAATGCCATGTCATGTCGCGACAGGCGTCGGTGCGTTATGTTTTTTGTGTGTGTGTGTGTGTGTGTGTGTGTGTGTGTGTGTGTGTGTGTGTGTGTGTGTGTGTGTGTGTGTGTGTGTGTGTGTGTGTGTGTGTGTGTGTGTGGGACCATAAAGTAATCAGCGGAAATGTCAATGAGCCGCCGCCATTTGCTGATGTGTCGGCGGCTGAGGTTTACACTCGCACCAGCAGCAACAAGGTTTTATTTTCCCACACCCTTCAATTCCCCCTCGTGCTTCACTTGGTTTTGTTGTCGCCTCTGTAATTGTTGTTGTTGTTGTTCTGAATTGTAATTAAACATTTTTCGTTGCATATGCGAAAGCGATTGGCAGCCTGGCACTATGGGTAATTTAAGCTGTTTTCCTGGCAAAACTGTCATTTTATCAAGTGCTTTAAAAACTATTTTTAAAATTTTAATACTAATAGCAATTTAAACAAAATATGATGCTGTAAATACATAGGCCAGCAATATTACATTACAGAAATGTTAACATAGTACAACTTAACAGCTGTTATGAACAAAATTACATCTATGCATTAGGTGAACTTTTAGTAGATTATAAATCTGCTACTAAATTATAAATACATTTTAAATTAGTGCTTCGCACTTAAAATTTTAAAATATTATTTTTTTCACGATTCAAAAGTAGATCATGGATCAATTATGAGATCAGTGCAATACATTTAAAAGGCGACTTTTAACTAATTTTTAAAAGAGTCATGTTTTTAGCTGAGGTTTTTCGAATGTAACAATGCTAGTTGATGTAATTTATATAATTCACACCAATATTTGTTAATTTTAAGCACATTCAAATTATTTTTTTTTGCCAGAAAAAAGTGTCAAATTACCCCATAGTGCGGTGAAAGTTTAATTGAGTGTGTGTCATGTGTGTGCCGTGCGATGACAAATATTTTATGGTGCAGCACTGATAGGCGGTTAATATGAGTAGCTGCCGCATTGACAGCTCAGCAATGCAGCAGAAAATACAAACGGGTCCCAGATTAAATTAAATGTTGCTCAACTTACAACTGAAATTTGCAATTAGATATTTGCAATTATGAGTTGATTAGTTCAATTACAAGGGCAACAAGACACAATGATGAAACATTTGTCAAATTACCTTATAAAATATACAGCTAAAATATTATTGGAATACCAAAGAAAATAACAGATTAATTTTAAGTAATTTTTTTCAACACGAGATAGTAGACCGATATGAACGGGCTATTGCTATATATATTACTTCTTTCGGTTCAGATAACTTCTTAAAAAGGTTGTTGTTTATATATGTATATACTTTATGCTACAAGCAACCGATCTTATAAAGTAAGTCTCACTTAATGCATATACAAAAAATATGTCAAAAATTTCTGTTTTTTATATCAAATGTCAATTCGATACTTTATAAAAGTTAAGTCGGTCTCGTAGCTTCGCACACGTTTCTAATTCAGTATAAACAATATATAAAAAATAATCTTTTGTTCTTAGCAGTTACACATACAAGGACACAGCGCAAGGAATGGCATTTATCGGACACATGGACTCCGATGGCGAAATCGTTTTAACCGATGAAATCTATTCTGGTCGAACTCGCATCAGCAGCATTTCAACGTCATCGGAGCAGTCAGAACAATCGGAACACATGATGCATTCGGAGCGTTCAATGGACTATCTGCCTTCAGAGCGATGGGAACCCTCCGAAACGGAAAACACATCAAATCTATTATACAAGCCTGAGGAGGAGTCGTCCTCGTCTTCATCAGCGCCGCTCTCGCTGCCAACAGCAAATGGCAATAGTTATACCATTAGCAAGGGCCACGAAAATTCCCTATATAGCTTCTCCGAGATGTGCGGTTCCATCAATCAGATGGAGACCCAGAGCAGTGTGGTGTCATCCCTGGGCTTGAGCTCGAAGACCGGCACATTGGACTATATGCGTGATCTGGAAGGATTAAAACTGGATCGCGATCCCCAGGTGGCCTACGAGGCCTGGGTCGCCTCCAAGCAGCTGTTACGCCAGCGGGCGCTACAGCTCCAAAAAGAACAGCGCGAAAAGGAGATTGAGAGGCACGAGCAACGCAAACAGCTAGCAAAACAATGCTACGAACAGTGGCTGCGGAACAAGGCGGAGCAGGCGGCACAGCTGCGAATGGAGAATCACATGCAGCAGGCGGCGTTGCAGGCGGAGAATGCGGTGGCTAGTCGCAGCAGAACGAACAAGAAGTCCGTACGTAATGTGTCCCAATCGGAGATCAGACAAGTCGTACAGAGCTGGTGGCTGAAGAAACAGGAACAGCAGCAGCGTCTGCACCGAGAGAAACAGCATCGTTTGCTGAAGAAGTCGCTCGAGGAGCAGCGTCGCAAGCAGCTGGCGGAGAAGGCCTTCCAGAAGTGGATGAGCAATGTCTACGACAAGCCCAAGCCGGTGCCGATGAACCAGGGCATCGATTCGTTGCGCGGCACCGTTTCCGATATTTATATAAACCCTTTGCCCTGGCAGAGCCTCAAAACAGCACAGAAATAACGTTAATTGTGTTAGCGATTAATTGAGACAATGTTTAAGTGTGATAATTTATCAATGTGATCTGAGTTTTTGCACAATTCAACCCCAAATATAAATAGGGAAGGAACCAATTACATAATTAACGATCGTTTTTATATATATTCTTATAATCGTATATTGGGTTTGCATGGCCAGTTTTTTGCTATTTAAACTGATTTAAGTTAAGCTATACATTAAATATATATTATATAAGTCAAAGGTTGATATACGATTTTCATGTAAGTTTCTCACTAAAATATTAGCTGATTAAAAATTACGATCGCAACAATAATAGATATTTTCTAGTGCAGTTTATCTGTTATTTACAAAGGAATATCTAAAAATTAAATATATTGTATTATATTACATTAATATAATTACCAAATATTACTTATAAATCATACTACACCCATTAAAAAAATAAAAGTATCTTTAAACTTGCTTCAAATATAAGATAATTAATTATGTTTAGTATTTAAATCCAAGGACAAACGCATTAAAATTCGTAAAATTATAATTTTTGAGATGTTTTATTATAATGTTTCAGAAATAAGAGAACAAATTCTTGAATTAATTATACATATAATAAAAGATATAAAGCTCTCTTCCTTAAGAGATATTTTATTATTTTCAGACACCTTTCTGAAATAAGAAATGTTGTTGAGAAATTGAGAAACATTCACCTAAGGCTCATTTTGGCAACGCCCGTAATAGAATTAAATAAAAAAATCTTGGTTTTTACAGAGTATGCATCCGATACCCCCGAACAACTAATCCTTCCCTGCACCCTTTCTATTTTGTGCTTGGATGAAACATTTTCGTATCGTTTTTATTTGTTGTTATCACAGCCCTGGCAAACATTATCGTCTAACATTTCAAAAGTCAATTTAAACAATTGCGTCAGCAGAGCTTAACCAATTTCGTAAACCAATACGATAAGTGAATGCAGTGTCACTAGTGGTGGGCGGGGTGGGGGGATTTGAGGGAAAATTGTAAAACTGTGACAGATGAAAACAAAAAACAATTTGCAATAACAAGCAAAATACAAAAGCAAACAATGAGCGCTGGGGACCCAACAGGACACTCAATAGGATTTCAATTGATGTCAGTCGCAGTCAGAGTTTGTGTTATAGGTTGTAGCCAAACTGTGTGAGCGGGGCCGGGGAAAGGGGGAGGGGGAGGGAAAGTAGAGTTTGTCGCCCACTTTCATTAGATTTTCAACATTGCTTGTAAAGTCACAAAATGATATTGTCAAAAATAAAATAAAGCATGTTTGTAGGCGCAAACAAAACCAACAGGGATGCAATGAGAAACAGTGAATAAGGGAGAGAGAGAGAGAGAGAGAGAGAGCGAGCCAAGCTGTTGAGATTCTGGCATATGGAGAGCTCTTTGCTAAGCAAAACCGAAATGCAAACAAAATAAGCCAAAGGCCTAAAGTTCATTTGCACAATTTCCAAACCGCTTTTGCTCGTCCGACGCTTCACATTCCCCCTCCCACCTTCCCCCTCAGCACCCCACGCAACAGAGCCCTGGAGTACACTGAACAAAGTCAAAGGCCGTGCAAAACTTGGCAAACAAAAAGACCAAAAAGACGCTGGCAAATCCTTTTGATGAGGTCAACGCTAGTTTGGTTTCCTGCTGCCAGCTCGAACACACACACACACACACACACACACACACACACACGCACACGCATGCATTGGTCAAGCCGATGTTTACATTTGTGTGCAACAGAATGCTGTCCACATATATGTGTGTGTGTGTGTGTGTTTGTGTGTATGTGTATGCGCATTGGCACGATTAAATTTGGTAGGTATTGAAGCATGTTATTCGTCATCAATGTAGTTTGCACTAGTTGCACTAGTTTGTGTGCTTGTTATTGTTACTTTTGCTGCTGCTGCTGCTTCTCTTTGTTGTTGTTATTGTTGTTGTTGCGATTTTGCAGTGCAGAGCAGAGCAGATCAAAGCAGTCAGGCCGTGTCCAGAGTCAAGCCGAATTTGTGGAGTCGAGTCGCTTTCATGTTGTTTGCATTGTTTACGCACTTTCGCTTTGATATTATTGTAGTGTACATTTCGGCTTGATGGCCCCATCCACCAAAGAGGCCAGCACACACAACATGCTTATGTGTGTATTAGCGTGTGTGTGTCTGTGCGTAGAAGGCTTTGTGTATTCCAGGACTTGTGTGCAGTTGCATGCTTCATTGGCAGCTCTAGCATAGTACATGCATCCAGCTTTAACGATGCATAATTCAGTTACGTGGCTTAGTTAAGAACCAAATTCGTTGTGTGGACCCAGCTAGCTAGCAGCTAGCCAGCCAGCTATGACTTATACATCTACTTAAATTTAACAAGTAAGATTGCTCTAGTCGGAACCTCCAGACTAGGAGAAACCAGATCAAAATTCATGTACAAATTTTCGAATACCCTAGTGTTCCCATATAAAGATAGGTCTCAACTTTCCCAAATCGTAACTTTGCCAAAACTCAACCGATTTTCATAAGGGTAGTCTTTTTGTTCATGGTTCGGTGTCTAGATAAATTCTAAACTTCAGTTTAAAAATAAAATATTTGGTCCAAATTCATGTAAAAAATTTTCGAATACATACCCTAGTGTTCCCATATAAGGATAGGTCTCAACTTTCCCAAGTCGTAACTTTGCCAAAACTCAACCGATTTTCATAAACGTGGTCTTTTTGTTCATGGTTCGGCGTCTAGATGAATTCTACATTTCAGTTTAAAAATACAATTTTTGGTCCAAATTCATGTAAAAAATTTTCGAATATATACCCCAGTGTTCCCATATAGGGATAGGTCTCAACTTTCCCCAGTCGTA
>SCDY01001748.1:0-65405 GCA_004143825.1 Drosophila micromelanica
GTGCCGAGAGTTTGTGTGTATGTGTTAAATGCTGGGTTCAGGGTATCTCCTAGTCGGGAGGTCCCGACTAGAGCAATCTTACTTGTTTTTTGTTATAATCAATAAATTCGTCATAAATTTTGGATAACCTTGCGAATGTCATCGGAAAATTATTTGGTTCAATGTGTTAAGTATAGGAATTTAGTTGAGACAATTATCGAACATTTTAAAAATATTTGAAAAAGCGCTTCTTATTTCCTTTCGAACCTATGTTTCTGAAATCGTAATTTGATGTTTTTATAACTAATAATGGTTTAAATGCAGATAATATTATTTGTTATGCAGTTAAAGTGGTCGAAAAGGTTAAGCATAAATCATTATGTAGGACTGATTACTTTCGAGTTAAAACTAATGATTAGATAAAAACAATATAACCAAATGTTAACGAAATTTACTGCAATATGTTTTATATTGATAAGATTTCCATTAATAAAAACATTTAAATTTTCGTTATTAATTACCTCCATTTAAGTGATAAGCTAAAAACTTATTAATAATTAATCATATATGATAGACAAAAATCACATTTCAATTCTTGCGACTACGTATTTATTATTCTTGTTAGAAGAAGTTTAGGTGAGAAGAACTTAAAGACTATGGATACATTTTTGAGACTAGTCCATGGTACATTCCAAGTCCATTAGAAACAATCGGCGTGAGAGCCGATTTTGCTTTAATGGTGAGAGCCGTGATGAGGGACATGGGGATTGTGGGGCTCGGGGGCCTGGGGATGCGCCGCGTTCCAGGCGATGGAGCGGGCGACGTGGTCGGGCACAGCGGGGATGGCGGCTCCCGATGGCTGGTAGCCGTTCTCATCGGCGATGTACTTGATGTCAATGTGGTCGCCCTCGGGGGAGATCCAGCCGAAGTTGCCATTGATGTTGCCATGGATATCACCCTGCTCCGAGCGGGTGATGTGATTGCTGGTCTCAAGGCTCGAGTCGAAGCCGTCGGGGCGGATATCGTCCTTGCGGGAGAGAACTTCAGCGTGCACGTCCTCAGCGCGTCCAACGGGATGAACGGGCACGGGGTGTGGCACTGGGTGTGGCACGGGGTGTGGCACGGAATGGGGCAGGGGGTGTGGCACAGGGTGTGGCACGGGGTGTGGCACTGGATGCGATACCTTCACTGGGAGGGGCAGTGCATGGTGCGGCAGTGGGCGGTGCTCCACAGGGTGGTGCACAGCGGCGGCCAGGCCGATAACAGCGCAGATCATCACCTGGAAAATAGGGTTTTGATCGATGAGGTGATTGCCAGTCCTAAAATTCGGCTTCGATCTACTTACAATTTTGAACATTTTGATTTGGATGTGGTGCAGTTGAAGAACGTAGAGAACGATCGTTGACTGATGCTCCACTCTGGCCGGGCGCTGTCTTTTATACAACTTCAGTGAGTGGTGACCGACATAAATTGCGTCCAGTTTATGACTTGTTCCCATCGCGCAGTTAATGCACTGATTTATGGTTGTACCCGCCGAGCCCTCTTCCCAAATAATTGCTTGGAAACAGTTTGAGAACAAACAATATTCGGCTATAATATTGAAATGAACATTAATGCTAAAGTGCATCAATAACAGGCCCATCAAACGAGTTCAGATCAAAGCCCGAACCCGTTCCCAATTCAAAACAACGGCGATTCAGTGTGTCACGAGCCCCCCAAATCCAGTTTTATGTAGTCAATAGAGCTTGGTGCGCATCAAGATGCAAATTGTTCAGAATTTGTGCAGTTCTACTTCGCATATATTTCACTGAACGCTAATTGTAATTTAAATATCGGGGTGTGATTCTCATTGTATACAAAAAGTGTCGTTTAAAGTGTAAAATATTGAAAATAACACTATTATAGCCCATTCCCTTAATGAAAGTATAAGATTAAAATAATAAATATTTGAATTTGAGTAGAACACATACTTTTGATTATTCCTGAGTTTTACAACTCTAGCTTAAAGGTTTTTATAATTAGCCTGGAGATGGAATTTTTTTGGAACAATTTGCTCAACTTGATTTTAGCCTGTTTTTGTCAATTTGTGGTATAACAAACACATTTTTATCGCGCAAGCTAATCAATATATTTAATTTAATTATTATCATTCTTTTTTTTTTTGAATGCATCAACATTAAATACGTAAAGACCCAGACAGCAAAATAATTAAAACTGTAAAGTAAACGCTAATACTTGAATTGACTTAAATCAAGAACCGCATCACGTCTGCTTTTAAAAACGGCCTTTTTGTAAGGCGCTATCCCTAGTCCTTCTCGTCCCTTCTTTGTAGGGGGTAACACAAACATGTAGAATTAAATTTTTTTAAGGAGTTTAGCCATGCATCAGCGCATTTCGACAAATAATTCTGGCCATTAATTAACTAAGTATAAATTCAAAGCAATGTAATTTGTTTAAAAGCACATCAAGTTATTAATGGCCGGGGGCTGACAAAAAATTTGTCAAAATAAAGTCGAGCATTTTTAAAATGTCAAGTGAGCGGTCGGTCACAGTTGACAGCTGTCAAGTGGCCAGAAGGACACGTACATGAGCTTTTCGACCGTTGGATTTTATTGCGTCAATGATAAATCCGCCGAGGTTCTTTATGCTCCTTGTGGCATGCACAATCCGAGGGTCAATTCGTACTTCGTGTGTTTGAAATTAACAGCTTTAAATCGCAAAACAATCGACTAAATGAAAGGAAAATTAATTTGGGCCTGTTTGTTTATTGGTATATATTTCACTGCGAAATGTGATTTTTATAGTTTTTTTTTTTTCAGATAAGGATTATCAAAATTTTATACTTTCAAAACCATAAATATCGTAGTTACATTGGTTCGCAATCTCTATAAGGGAAAGTAAGTATATTTTTTTTAAAGACTTGAGACATGAACCGAAAACTTTTCGGTCAACCGTCGTAAATAAAAAAGTTAAAGCCTCGGGGTTTTGGATTGTTTTGCTGGGGTCACATTAAAACATTTTATGACAGCTTTTGTGATTCCGAAAGGGGACCCAACAAGTCGCCAAGTGTATCGGCAGAAACATCGACGCATGTTCGTATATCCGTGACAAAACTTGAGTGGCAAAGCCAAGAGGACTCGACTTAAAGACATCTTGACACATATTTTCCAATATAGTTGGAATTTTGATACATATCTAACGACTGTGCGATTCTCTCTTATAAGTATTTTAATTAAATGGTAATATTAAAATTAAATAATATGACTGCAACTCTGAAATTGTGAGAGATTCTAAAAATTAAATATTGTAATTCATACATAATACATACATTGCAGATAATACATTGCAAAATACATTGCAGAAACCTAATATGCTCTTTTTACCAATGGAAGCAGGGTGTTCAATGGCAACTTGTGTAATCTAACAAGAATGTCATAAAAGTGGGCAGATTACCCTCGAGTTGTGTGGGGTAAACGAATACCGTCGGCGTCGTTGGTGTTGGCGTTATCGCTCCCAGCCGCAATCGCAACTGGGGAAAAGCAATTGTTATTAACTAATTGATTTTGCGGCACTCAAAGTCGACATGTCAACGCGATTGCTTCTCGGGCTGCTCGCAATTCGCATTGTGGCCGCCTCGGCGGACATCGATTGGTGGGAGAATGCGGCGCTGTACCAGATCTATCCGCGATCGTTCCAGGACAGCGATGGTGACGGCGTGGGGGATCTGAATGGCATCACGCAGCGGCTGAGCTATCTGAAGGAGATCGGCATCACAGCCACGTGGCTGTCGCCGATTTTCAAGTCGCCCATGTCCGATTTCGGCTATGATATATCGAACTTTACGGAAATCGACCCGATCTTCGGCACATTAGCTGACTTCGATGCGATGATGCTTCGGGCCAAGTCGCTGGGCTTAAAGATCATACTGGACTTTGTGCCCAATCACTCGAGCGACGAGTGCGAGTGGTTCGAGAAGTCCGTGCACCGCCAGGATGGCTACGACGACTTCTATGTGTGGCACGACGGAAAAGTGAATGCGGAGACGGGTGAACGCGAGCCGCCCAGCAATTGGGTGAGCGTGTTTGGGGGGCCACAGTGGACCTGGCACGAGGTGCGCCAGCAGTACTTCCTGCACCAGTTCCAGGTGAAGCAGCCCGATCTGAACTTCAGCAATCCGATGGTGCGCGAGCACATGCTGGACGTGCTGGGCTTCTGGCTGGACCGTGGCGTGGACGGATTCCGCATTGATGCCGTGCCCCACATCTACGAGAAACGCAACGCGGACGGCAGCTATCAGGATGAGCCGCTGAGCGGATGGAGCAGCGATCCCAACAGCTACGACTACCTGGATCACATCTACACCAAGGACCAGCCGGAAACCGTGCAGCTTATGTACGAGTGGCGTGACTACCTTCTCCAGTACGAGGCACAGCACGGCGGATCCACACGCGTCCTGCTCGCCGAGGCCTACAGTCCGGTGGAGACGCTCAGCGAGTACTTTGGCAATGGGACGCGGCTGGGAACCCAGCTGCCGATGAACTTCCAGCTGATGTACCTCAGCGGCCTCTCGACTGCACGGGACGTGGTCGGCTCAATTGACTACTGGATGCAGACCATGTGGGCGCAGCACCAGACCGCTAACTGGGTGGTGGGCAACCACGACAACCAGCGCGTGGCCAATCGCATGGGCGCACACAAAGTGGATCTGCTGAATGTGATTGTCAATGCGCTGCCCGGCGCCTCGGTAACCTACTACGGCGAGGAGATTGGCATGTCCAACGTGGAGACCCAATGTACTGAGACCTCCTGCGATGACCGCGACGGCGAGCGCACTCCGATGCAGTGGTCTCCGGCCAAGAATGCCGACTTTTCCACGGCTGAGCAAACTTGGCTGCCCGTCAGTCCTGACTATGGGCGCTACAATGTGCAGAGCGAAAGGGGCGTGGCACGCTCCTCGCTGCAGATATTCAAGGGGCTGCAGCAGCTGAAGAGCAGCTCCGCCTTTTTGGCCTTCAAGGAAGCGGGCGCCTTCTCTTACGAGGCGGTTACGGAGCAGGTGCTGCAGATTGTGCGGTAAGTTGAGTCTAACGAGATAAGAGTTCAGCTGAACACTGAAGAATCCTTGCACACAGCACCAACAATCGCAACGAGGAGTACCGCATTCTCGTCAACATGGGAAACAACATTGAAATTATCGATGGCCTGTCTGACAGGGTCTTCGAGTATGTCCTGGTCACCGCCTACTCTGTGCACAGACTCGGGTAAGTTTGCCGTCGTGAGTTACGATCCTTGCACATAACACCACTTAACCTTTCAGCGAGACCATTGACTTGAGCGAGAGAACTCTGCTTATGCCCTATGAAGCCATAGTGCTGCGGTGGCTGGCCTGATTGAGCGAACTTATTTACCCTAATCAACGCGTTTTATGATCCCGATAAAGATTAAACACAGTTTGGGGCCCGAAACAATTTGCCCCAGTTTAACAACTTGGTAATAACTACAACCTTTACTCGAACGAATATAAATTCAACACTTTATATGATAAACTATTTACAACCGCTGCTTGTACACGACAAAATAAATGTGAACTATTTATAATGGATACAGGTCGATATATATCGATTCATGTAGATTAATTTTAACTTAATATATTATAGTAAAGCCTATATCATACTTAGATATATTTCATTCAATATGTATGTTATTGTATCTTTAATAATTTGAAATTCTTCTCAAGTCGATTAATATCGATTTACGTAGATCGATTTGAACTAAATATGTTCTCAGGTAAGGCCGATAATATCATATGAAGATATGCCTCATTCGATTGATAGTTTACTTTATTTTTATATATTTCAAATTATTCTCAAATCAATATATATCGATTCACGAAAATCAATTTTAGCCAAGTATGTCTAAGCCTATTTCAAGCACTTTCGGTGCATGCATTTTATGAAACCTGCGTGCAGGTTGTTTTCCTGTAAATCACTTATCAATTCCTCTTGACAGCTATTGTTAAAGTTTGATAATGGTAATTGATGTGGTTGATAAGTCCTAATCATAAGCGAAACTGGATTAACAATTACGTAGCATACTATAGTTGCTTTTGATCAACTTTTATTTGTTTGCCCCTATTTGAATTATAGGATTAGAGATTGTCATTACAAAATGTATTTTATAAAGTGCGATGTTAAACAGTGCTTAGGACAACGGCTTCCTTGGGCAACAGCAGCAGCGAATTTGCATAGGTCAAATCACTAAAAGAACAAAAACGGGGAGATACAAAATGATAAAAATAATTTCGGGGTTAATTCAAGAATTTGCTTACTTTTTGCGGCGGACACTCTTGTCGTTCACCACATCGTAGCGCAGCTGTGTGGTGACTTCCGTGAACACGGATTCGAGATTCACCGACTCGACGTCGTCGCTGAGGTTCAGCACGGTTATGTAAGACGGGTTGTCTTCAAGGGAGCTGTGAATAGGTAATGGGACTTCAGTCTGGGCCGGGTCTTAGTTGAGGAGCATGGACACTCACCGCATGAAGGCCAGCACATTGGGTCCAATGGCATGGACCTCAACGCCGCCGTCTTTCATGGTGGGCTGGCCGCGCAGAGCACGCAACTGCTTGTAGATGTTCAGGTGGCTGAGGGGGATGCCGCGCTCCCGCTTTACGTTCACCAGCTTGTAGTTGTCCGCGATGGGCAGCCAGGTGCTGGAGCCGTTGGTAAAGCCGGCGTGCTGCTCGTCGCTCCACTGGAAGGGCGTGCGAACGGGATCACGTGTGAGGCGTTCGAACTCCTGCTCGTTGGACTGGCATGCCTGCGGATCCACCGTGTCCTCCCAGCTGATATAGACGTCCTCCATGCCCAACTCCTCGCCCTGGTAGTTGACGCTGACGCCGGGCAGCGTCAGAAGCAACATGTTGATGGCATCGATGCGATCGGCGCCCACGCGCGTGCCAATGCGGCTCTGGTCGTGGTTGCCCACCACCCAGTTGGCCACCTGGCCCTCGGGCATGTTGCTCAGCCAGTTGTGTATCAGCTCCGAGTAATGGTACGCATCGGAGTTTTTGTCAATGTTGGACAGCAGCTCAAAGTTGAACGGGATTTGGGAGCCGTTGTGGGTGCCGTTGCCGTAGTACTGCATCAGCACGTCCAGCGGGGCGTAGGCCTCGGTCAAAAGGATGCGATCGTCGCCGCCCAGCTCCTGGTCGATCTCCTCGAGTACCTCCCGGAATTGGTAGACGAGATCAATGGTCTCCGGCTGATTGGTGGTGTACACGTGGTCCAGGTACGAGTAGTCCTCGGGATCGCTGACGGCCTCATTGTGCGGCTCATCGGGCCAGTCCCCGTTGTCGTCGGGCGCCACCTCGAAGACGTGGGGCACGGCATCGATGCGGAAGCCGTAGACGCCCTTGCGCAGCCAGAACCGCAGTACATCCTTCATGGCCTCCACCACCTTGGGATTGCGGTAGTTGAGATCCGGCTGCTTGGCGAGGAACTGGTGCAGATAATACGCCTGGCGACCTTCGTGCCAGGTCCACTGCGAACCACGGAACACGCTTATCCAGTTCGTGGGCGGCTGCCTGATGCCGTTGACCACCTTGCCCGTGTGCCATACGTAGAAGTCCTTGTACTCCTCTTCGCCAGCCGCCGAGCGCACAAACCATTCGCACTCGTCGCTCGAGTGATTTGGCACAAAGTCCAGAATGATCTTAATGTCCAGCTGCTTGGCACGTTGCAACAGCTGCTCAAAGTCCGCCATGTCGCCAAAGAGCGGATCAATGTCGTAGAAGTTGGCCACATCGTAGCCAAAATCCGCCATCGGCGAGGTGAAGATCGGCGACAGCCAAGTGGCCGTCACGCCAATCTCATTCAGATAGGGCAGCTGTTGCGTAATACCTGCGAAGCACGCAACAAATCAACTTGACATTCAGCTCTCTTTCTCGTTCATTCACCTACCGTTGAGGTCCCCGATGCCGTCGCCATCGCTGTCCTTGAAGGAGCGCGGGTAGATCTGATAGAACTGCGCCGAGCGCCACCAGCCCACCTCGGCGAGAGCGGGCAGTGCGAGAGCCAGCAGGCAGCACAGAGTCAGAGTCAGAGCTTTGGCCGACATGTTGTTCCAGTACCGATTGCGAGGACGGATTAGGTGGGGCCTCTATTTATGCACTGCGATAAGCTTGGAACGCTATAAAGCCCCCCATATTGCAAACTATCGCTGATTAGATCTGCGGTGCTGTGCCTAAAATATTTATGGCCGAAGCGTGTTCAACGTGCAGTCGGCCGGTCTCGCTTGAGAACTCAGCCGGAGGTATTTATGGGAGCCAACTCGATCGTTTTGGCAGATGGCGCGGCAGATAAGGCGCCGTTAATTTTCACACTTGCACCAAAATTATGACCCTGCCAATCGCAATTTATGAGCCCACTTTTGCTGGGGGTATTTTTCTGTATATATATAGTCCAGTTTGTTATTTAAAAGGTTTTGCACACCTTTACCAAGGGACTTGGCGAAAAATATATTAGCATATTGTATACAAAATAATATAGAAAATATTAGGTAAACAAAGGTTTCTCATTCACATTCCAATATACATACGTATTTACGTATATACATATATACGTAAATAAATGTACCCTACACAATCTATCAAATTGTCCAACTATAATGTTCACCCTAACCTATCCCAATTTTTCGTAACAAAATTATATATCTATAAAGTAAACCGAATATTGATAACACTGTAACGTATTCAACACTTTATATCGTTCCATAAATCTCTCGAGTCGGCCCCCAGTAAAGAAGGCGTTCGCCTCTTTTCAGCAACGATAAGCTCTAATGCTACTTGTTTTACAATTTAGATTCGCGCATTATCGATGGCAGTGGTGGGCATATAAAAGGACGACGTCTCTGGAGTCTTCTTCAGTTCAAAATGAATACTTGGTTTGGTATTGTCTTACTACTGGGCCTGGGCCTGGGCATGTTGGCCGTGGTTGCAGCTGATGCACCCTGGTGGCAAACGGCTTCCTTCTACCAGATATATCCGCGGTCCTTCAAGGACAGCGATGGCGATGGCGTGGGCGATCTGAATGGTGTTACCGAGAAGTTGGAGTACCTGAAGGAGATTGGAGTGACTGCGACTTGGTTGTCCCCCTTCCTGCGTTCGCCGATGGCCGACTTCGGATACGATATATCGGACTTCAAGGAAGTAGATCCCATTTTTGGCACAATGGAAGACTTCGAGAATATGGTGGCGCGCGCTAAGCAGCTGAATGTAAAAATCATCCTGGACTTTGTACCCAACCACTCGAGCGATGAATGCGACTGGTTTATACGCTCGGCCGCCGGCGAGGAGAAATACAAGGATTACTACATCTGGCATCCGGGCTTCCTGGAGAACGGTGAGCGCAGGCCGCCAACGAACTGGGTGAGCGTGTTCCGTGGCTCCGCCTGGGAGTGGCACGAGGGTCGCCAGGAGTACTATTTGCATCAGTTCCACAAGAAACAGCCAGACTTCAACTTCCGCAATCCCGTTGTGCGCGAGGAAATGAATAATGTACTCCGCTTCTGGCTGGAGAAGGGCGTCGACGGCTTCCGCGTTGATGCCATCTACCACGCCTTCGAGATTGAGGCCGATGAGAACGGCAACTACCCGGACGAGCCCCGCAACGACTGGACCAACGATCCCGACGAGTACGGCTACACCCACAAGATCTACACGGTCGACCAGCCCGAGACGCCGCACTTGGTCTACGAGTGGCGCGAGATTCTGGATCAGTTCCAGAAGGACAACGGCGGTGACGAACGGTAAGTCGATTAGATTATGTGTAAGTAGCTGATATATGGGTTTATCTAATGTGCACGCAGCATACTCATGGTGGAGACCTGGTCCCCCATTGAGATTGTGATGCAATACTACGGCAATGAAACCGCCGAGGGTGCGCAGATACCGTTCAACTTCCAACTGATAAGCAACTTGCACATGGACTCCGATGCCTACCACTACGAGTACCTGATCAACAACTGGCTATCGAAAATGCCGAACGGCAAGAGCGCCAACTGGGTGGTAAGTTATACCATGGGACAAATTGAATTTCGAATCAATGGGTGAATCGGCTCACAGATTGGCAACCACGATAAGAACCGAGTGGGCTCCCGGTTTGGAGCGGACCGCATTGATCTGTTCAACATTCTGCTGCTCACGCTTCCCGGCTGCAGCATCACCTACCAGGGCGAGGAGCTGGGCATGCTGGATGGCTACGTCTCGTGGGAGGATACTGTGGATCCGCAGGCGTGCAACGGGTACGAGGAGACCTATATGTCGAATTCGCGCGATCCGGCCAGGACACCGATGCAGTGGACGAATGGCAACCTGGCTGGCTTCACCAGCGGCAGCAGCACCTGGCTGCCAGTTGGTCAGGACTTTGTCGAGCACAATGTCCAGACGGAGCGCGGTGGTTCCCTTAGCCACCTGAACGTGTTCAAGCGCCTGCAGCAGCTGCGAAAGGAGCCCACCATCGAGCAGGGCGCCGCCGAAATCAAGGCTGTCAGTAGCTATGTCCTAGCGGTCAAGCGGTGGGTGCAGGAATTCTGAGATATCCCTTGACCTTGAATATGTATATATACTTGACTTTCTCCCCACTTGATAGCTATCTGAGTGGCAACTTCGTCTACATTTCACTCTTCAACATCTTCGACCACATCGAGAATGTCAATCTGGAGGAGGTGTTCAGTGGACTGCCCGCGAACTTCCAGTACGCCCTGGTGACCGATAAGTCCATCAACAAGCTGGGTGACAAGGTCGCTGCCAAAAGCGTCACCCTCATGCCCCACGAGGCCATTGTCCTGCGCTCCACAACAACAATTTAATCCCGCTTACATATGAAAATAAAATTCCGTTGAGATCTACATATTGTTTTGGCTTTTTTTAACTGATAAGACATATGTATCACTAATTGCGGATCTGAGTCACGCTTTAAGTGCTTTCGACACCATATTACTCTCTTAGCAATTGAACGTAACTATTATGGAAACTAAACAATAACATACCCTCTGTAATTTGATAAGATAGAGAACCACGTGAGAACCTCTCTAAACAATTACCAAGTATCTACTTATGTATGTACTTTCTTTCCTGGTTTTTAACCTTTCCGTACATATACATACATACATACATATGTTCAGAGGTATATATTGTTTTCTTTTATTTTATTTTTTAGCTATTTTATTTAAACTCAAAACTCAACATCTATTTGTAATAAGTTCAATGTATTTACTTTGCTTGGAGCAATGAGCATCAGCAAATGAAAATTAAAATATAACAAACAATAAAATAAATACGGTAATTCTTTCAAGTTGCCTTCCAACGACCAGCCGGCAATCTGAGCGAAAAAAGGGTTAAAGCAAGTCCACAAAAAATTAACAGTGAATATTGAATTAGTGCACAGTGGTTGCCTAATGCATGCAAAAAGAACAAAACAAAAGACAACAGCAATTCATTTTAAATTATTTATTGTCGTAAAAACAATCTAATCTAATATAAGTTTTAACGTTTGCCGATAGTATTATATTATTGACATGAAATTTATTTTAATTAATTTAAGATATATTTGTATTATATAAAGCCTTGCGTGAATACATTCGATTTTATTTATTACATTATCACCCACTGTGGTTTGCCGAGAGCTAAACGTGTTGGTGAGCTCTCTGCGGCTCCCACTCTCTCCCTCACTTTCCTCTTTATAACAATAAAATGCTCTCCCTTTCTCACAAATGGTGTAGTCGTTGAGATGCTCTCTCAATCGTGGTTGAGTGCACTCACACTAAAAATAAAACACACAGAACTGTGTGCTCGCTGTGCGGGAGAGCAGCAGCAGGGAGATGAATTTGCATGATATGCAAGCATTGGATCGTCAGTCGTCTATGTTTGTTTGCTGCGTGCGGTCAGATTCGGCATTCAATTTTAGAGTCGCTTTACTTGTGCAAAATGCTGGGCGTCGCGGCAGCTTCGTTGATGCTGCTGCTGCTGAATTGTGTAGGGCCGGCGCTGAGTCAGCCGTATCCCAATTACCATGCGGACTTTGTGGACATCGATCAGCAAAGGAATCAGCCCAAGTGGTGGCAGAATGGCGCCATCTATCAAATCTATCCAAGGTCATTTAAAGACAGCAATGGCGACGGCGTGGGCGATTTGAACGGTGAGCCAAAAGCAGAAAAATACACAAAAGCAACGCGTCAAAGAGACTCAAAGTAATTTACATTGTTAGGAATTACGGAGAGTCTGCCATATCTGAAGGAACTGGGCATTACAGCCACTTGGCTGTCGCCCATTTTCCGCTCTCCGATGGCGGACTTTGGCTACGACGTTGCCAATTTCACCGCTATAGCGCCCATCTTTGGCACCATGGCCGATTTCGAGCGTCTTTTGAAGGCAGCCAAGCAACTGGATGTGAAGATCCTTTTGGACTTTGTGCCCAATCACTCGAGCGACGAGTGCGAATGGTTCAAGCGCTCGGCAGCGGGCGACCCGCAGTACAAGGATTTTTACGTGTGGCACCCCGGGCGCAACGAGAACGGCACTCGCCGGCCGCCCAGCAACTGGCTGAGCATGTTCCACGGCTCCGCCTGGGAGTGGCATGAGACGCGACAAGAGTACTATCTGCATCAATTTCTGAAGAAGCAGCCGGATCTGAACTATCGCAATCCCAAAGTGCGAGAGGCCATGAAGGCGGGTGCAAAATCTAGAGAGAGAGAGAGAGAGAGAGAGATCTTGACTTGGCAATAATCTCTCCCTTTGTTATTGCAGAACGTGCTGCGCTTTTGGCTGGCCAAGGGCGTCGCCGGCTTTCGCATCGACGCTGTGCCGACTGTGTTCGAGATAGCGCCCGATGCTGCGGGTCAGTATCCGGACGAGCCGCGTAACCCTTGGAATGACGACCCCGATGACTACGGCTATCTGCAGCACATCTATACGGTTGATCAGCCGGAGACGATTGCCATGGTGTACGATTGGCGTGCCGTGCTGGACGAGTTCAACGACGGCGACGAGCGCATCTTGCTGGCCGAGACCTATTCACCCATCGATATCGTGATGCAGTACTACGGCAATGCAACGGCGGAGGGTGCTCAGCTGCCGTTCAATTTTCTGCTGATAAGCGAGCTCACAAACAACAGCTATGCGGATGACTATGCCAATACCATACAGAAGTGGCTGCAGCACATGCCGCAGGGACGCACAGCCAACTGGGTGGTATGTTTTTCTCTTTGAGCCCTGAATCCCATTAAAAATGGCTAAACAGTCGATTTAGCCACGTCCGTCTGTAAAAAAAAGCGATAAAACTTTTCAACCATAGATTTTTTTATACCATACGCAGAACAATCTTATCATTTCCTTTCTCGACATCTTGTCTAGTTTCATTGATGTCGATAAAAATCTATATTAAGACTTGTTTTTCTTCGCATATTGCCGACACAGTCATAAAAAAGATCATACGCTAACTTCTAGTGTGAAATCACTCCCAATTTCTTCGTTTGCCTGACCTAAACTTTTCTTCTTTAACGTTTGCAGCTGGGCAACCACGATCAGAATCGTGTGGGCTCCCGTATGGGCAAGGATCGTATAGATATGTTGAACTTGCTGATCACCACTTTGCCGGGCGTCACCGTGACCTATCAGGGCGAGGAGCTGGGCATGACGGATGTGTGGATATCGTGGAACGACACTGTTGATCCCTCCGCCTGCAACACCAATCCCACAATTTACGAACGCTTCTCTCGCGATCCCGAGCGCACGCCCTTCCAGTGGAGCGACGATGCCGACGCCGGCTTCAGCAATGCCAGCAAGACCTGGTTGCCCATTGCCGATGACTACAAGCTGGTGAACGTCAAGGAGGAGCGCCAGCGGCCCCTGAGCCATCTCAACATTTACAAGCAGCTGTTGCAGCTCAAGAAAAACACGCAAACGCTGCAACAAGGCGACACTGAGGTGAAGGCCCTAAACAAACGGGTGCTGGGCGTCAAACGGTGGGTACACAAACCTTTGAATCAATTACACACCTTTGAATCAATTACAATTTGTGAGCATATTTAATTTCCAGCTTCCGTCAGAATGACTTCACCTATGTCAGTGTGCTGAATCTCTACGGGAAGACTGAGCAAATCAATTTGAAAGAAAACTTTGAAGATTTGACAGCT
The DNA here is from genome assembly GCA_004143825.1 of Drosophila micromelanica. NCBI lineage: Eukaryota > Metazoa > Arthropoda > Insecta > Diptera > Drosophilidae > Drosophila > Drosophila micromelanica. The sequence goes on from SCDY01001748.1 coordinate 14,173, forward strand.
CAAATGGAGGTGGTGCTGGTACTAGGCAACTCAAATTTGAAAGTGGGGTAAGAAAATTCGCAAGATAAGTAAACAATTCCACTGGCCTCTTTTTCTTATTTATTTCATTATACCCTGAACCTAAAATGGGTATAATGGTTTTGTGCAAAAGTATGTAACAGGTAGAAGGAAGCATATCCAAACCCATAAAGTATACATTCCCTAGCCGAGTCGATTTAGCCATATCCGTTTGTTTGTCTGTCTGACCCTCTGTCCGTCTCTATGAACGTGTCGAATTTAGAGACTATTTCGGTTCGTATATACCATACGCAGATCAAGTTTATTTCAAATGATCGATAACTCTTCGTTTTCTAATTATCGATATTTATCGATTTTTAATTTTTTTCTAAGCTATAAATGCTAGAGCCACTAAATTTGTTTCAATATGCATGCGTCGAGCATATCGGGTTTTGGATACCTCCCCCAATCTCCCCAAATACTGGCAAATACTACAAACTTGCATATATTTCCAAGCTTTTATAAAGTCCTGAAAATTTCATAACGATTATACTTTTGGTTAATAAGTAATTCAAGAATCAAGTAACAATAGAGGGGGCCAAGTGCAGCTGCTTGTCTGAAGCACAATTAATTTCCGTGTTTATATGCACACATACATACATAAAACAGCAGAACCAATACTTATCGAGTTTGTGTATTTGTGATAAATGCTGGACTTAGGGTAACTACCTGCGGGCAACTATTAAGTTTTGGATGGAAATAAAAATGTAGTCAATATATATTATATATTATTGATAATAAATTCAGGTATTTGCCAGTAAAATTTCTGTCGCTTCAAGGTTACACTTTACTTTTCAATACCGCACATTATCTTTAATTTTAAATTTTTATAGACTTAGGTTAAATTTTTCCATTCCACTTGTACCCCCAGTGATCTTATCGACGCCAGCGCATTGGAGCTGCTACCCGCGGAGTCGCTGCTTCTGAGAAGCACGTCCAGCTACTACACGTACTATGCGAACGGAGAACATCGTAAACTGCCAGTGATTGGCATTTATCTGGTGCTCGCTCAAGTGGCGCTCTGCGTCAGCTATCGTCGAGTTCTCACACTTAATTGTAGTTGGTAGTCACTTGTCATTATGAGAATGTTCACAGCCAAATAAATACTTGTTCGTAATCTCTCCACTCTTATCAATCACTGAGTGCTCGCTGGGGTAGCTGATGACAATATATAACAGCCCGGGAGCCCTTAACTATTCAGTTATGGCGCAAATATACAAGTTGTTAGCCACGTTGTTGTGCCTGGGCCTGCTCTGCGGCCTGTGCCGGGGATCTGAACTGTATGGGGAGGCGGCGAGCAGCGAGAAGATTGTGGCCACGAAAGATTGGTGGCAAACTGCGCAGTTCTATCAGATCTATCCGCGCTCCTTCAAGGATGCCGATGGCGACGGCATTGGCGACCTGCAGGGCATTATCTCCAAGCTGGACTACCTCAAGGAGCTAGGCGTGACGGCCACTTGGCTGTCGCCCATTTTCACCTCGCCCATGGTGGACTTTGGCTATGACATTGCCGACTTCTTCGACATTAACGAGGACTACGGCACACTGGAGGACTTTGATGAGCTCATTGCGGCGGCCAACGAACGCGGACTGAAGATCATTCTCGACTTTGTTCCCAATCACTCGAGCGACAAGAGCGTCTGGTTCGAAAAGTCCGTGCGCCGCGAGAAGGGATACGAGGACTACTATGTCTGGCACGATGGCTACGTCAACCGGACCACGGGCGAGCGCGTGCCGCCGTCCAACTGGGTGCAGGCCTGGAATGGCAGCGCCTGGGAATGGAACGAGCAGCGTGGCCAATACTACCTGCATCAGTTCGCGGTGCAGCAGCCGGATCTGAACTATCGCAATCCCGCCGTGGTGGCTCAGATGAAGCGCGTCCTCACCTACTGGCTGGATCGAGGCGTCGCCGGCTTCCGCATCGATGCCGTGCCCTGGTGCTTCGAGGTGCTGCCCGATGCTGACGGCCGCTATCCGGATGAGCCGGTCAGCGGCTACACGGACGATCCAGGCGATAATTCTTACCTGAAGCACATCTACACTCAGGACCAGCCTGAGACCGTGGACATGGTGTATCAGTGGGTGCAGCTGCTCGACGACTACAAGCGCATTCATGGCGGTGACACGCGCATCCTCATGGTGGAGACCTACTCGGCCCTGGACTATGTCATGCAGTTCTACGGCAATCGTACCACAAAGGGCGCCCAGATCCCCTTCAACTTCCAGTTCATAGTCGGCGGCGAAGGCGACAAGAACAACACCCTCCTCAACGCTAACGGATTCGTGAAGATCATCAAGAGCTGGCTGGGTCAGATGCCGGCGGGACAGACAGCCAACTGGGTGGTAAGTGTCTATTTACTTCGATATGTTTTCCTCAATTTTTCACATTTGAATTTTTCACTTTGCAGATGGGCAACCACGATCAGCGTCGCGTGGGCAGTCGCTATGGAGAGGATCGCATTGACTTCATGAACATGCTGCAAATGTTCTTGCCAGGTGTGAGCATTACGTACCAGGGTGAGGAGTTGGGCATGACCGATTTGTTTATAAGCTGGGAGGACTCTCGCGATCCATCCGCCTGCAACTCCAATCCGGATATATATGAAAAGTATACGCGGGACCCCGCCAGAACTCCCATTCAGTGGACCCCTGGGGCCAACGCAGGCTTCTCCACCAACAACACCACCTGGCTGCCCATCAATCCGAACTACGTGACGGTCAATGTGGAGACAGAGAGTGCTGCGGAAACCAGCCACCTGAAGTTCTACAAGCAGCTGTCGCAGCTGCGCCAGACCAGGACGCTGCAATATGGAGAGACGCGATATGCGGCCATCAACGAGAACGTGGTGGCCATCAAGAGATCGCTGAGCGGAGAGACCAGCTATGTGCTGGTAGCAAATGTGCTGAGCACCACTGTCAGCAACGTGGATGTGGCCAGCGTGCTGTACGCCTCTGGCAGCTACAAGGTCAAGCTTGCCAATCCGCAGGCGAAGGCAACCGTGGGGTGAGTTCGCTTCAAAGTACGCTAATCAATAACTCAATTAACGGCCGACTTTTGTTGTCTCTTCCGCAGGGCCGGCGTCACGTTGAACAACCTCACATTGGAGCCGTATGCGGCTCTGATTTTTGAGTCTGCTTAGTTATTCCTCAAATTATATGTCTTGTCATAATCTATCAATAATATATATATACATATATATAAAAATATTGTAAAAGTTGTAAAAGTCATTGGGAAACTTTTCAATTTGAGGTCTCAGAATCTGGTAACTTATTATAAATTATTAGGGAACTTTGTCTGCCTCAAGTATGCCCCCTCCCTCACACAGGCATACATCAAGAAATTCCATTAGACGTGATTGATAAGACACACAAATCACGCATACGCAGCGTTGCAACGCTGACTGTAAAGTTGCCCTAACAACTACCCTCCGCCCACACACCTGTGCGGCGGGGGGTTTCTGTGCCCAGACACGACATGAATGGCAAACGACAGCAAGCCACGAACTGGGGTTAGCTTTTTAATTTACTCATAAAAAATGAAGTGAAATTATTATGAGTTCTCACCTCCGGGCGCTTCTCGTGATGTGCCCCAAATTTATGTGCATTTCTCCCGACCGCAAAACACAAAAAAACTCTAACTCAAATAGCGGCTGTTAGCCACAAATTAGGCACGAGTTTCATCTAAAAAAAAAGAGAGAAAAGTATGAGTCAGCAAAGTTTTCACTTTGTGTTGAAATGGAATGTACAAAATAGCTGCGCGGAAGTTCAAAATAGTTGCGCGTACTTAAGTTGCAGTACTTTCTATTATTGGCATTGGCCGGTAGAAAAAAGGAGTAACTGACTTATGTAAAAGCAAAGTTTTTGTTTAAGTTTACTAAGTATTATATATATATATAGATATAGTATATCCATTCAAAATTGTGGTTTTGTTTGAAAATTATGCCATTAAATAAATATATACTTGATCAGCTTGTAAATCAACCTGTATTTTGAACTAATTTCTACTTTATATTACGCGAAATCGATATTAATCGATCAAGAATTTTTTATTTCGGATACAACCAACTGCGCAATTCCCTGATTTTTGATTACTGACCAAAGCAGTGATTAGTGAACGCGGGAAGTTTACGATGCAATAACAGTTTTGATTCATTTTATGACGACGTCAACAGAGGTCTCTTTACCGATATAGCTTTGCTTATCATTTGAAGAGCCAATCAAATGACGTTCATGTTCATGTCAACTACCAATCGTCTATTTGTTATCGCTGCTGGCCTATTGCAACTGTCATCTTATCAGGAATGAACATATATATCTAAAGCAATAGCAGTCGAGTATAGGCGGCTGCGCACAAGTTTGTTCAGATTGTTAAATAACCATCATAACAAAATTTGAGCTCATCCACTTTGAATGCCAATATATAGTTTACAGAAATTGAAGTTCATTCGCCGGTTTTGCGTCGATTCGGATTTATGCGGACATCGGAAAATTAGCAGCCTGTTCCAAAGCGGCTTACAAAATATATAAAAATCGTGTAAATGGCGTCGTGACTTGCCAACCCATTAAAAGGGTCGCAGACACAATCTGAGCCAGAGTCGAAGGCACTTTACTCTCCGTTACGTGACCTGAAACCAAAAAACGATATATACGTACAAATGAAAACCGCAAGAAAGAGCAGGGCGCCACCTGGCGGCCGCTTTTTTGTTGCTGTTGTTTTTTTTTTTTTTGGCTCGTTGGACGCCTTTTTGTGTGCATTTTATTTCGTCGAGATAATGAAGTTAATTTCCCAAAGAGAGGGTGTTTAAAAAATCAACGCATTACGCATTATGTTTAAGATGGTTTTCGAAGATTTACCGAAAACTTTTACCTCATCCTCTAGCGAAACTTTGAAATGCATTAAGTTTGTAATCTGTAGTAATTTCGTAGGCAGGACGGAAGCGGAGGCACATTTACTAAACATATACCAGCGACAACAGCGTTTGCATATTAATTTTGCTGGCGCACGGAGCGTATGCGTAATATTTGAACGCGCCTCACCTTTATTTGGCTTTTCTAATTTTCTGGGTATTTCTAGTCGGCTGGCCAGTTGTTGTTTGTTGCTGTTGCTGTTATTATTTAGTTGTTAACGAGCCTCGTTTCTTTTTTCTGCTTTCTGATCTGCCCAATGCTAGGCACGTACAGCTCTGTGTTCAGGTTAGCCACAAAAGTTTCTTTAACCTTTCAATGAATCGTATATGTGGATTTATGTGCCTTAAAGCCCACCAAATTTATTGAGCGTATTTAATATTGCCTAAAATTCAAATAAATCTTTATCAGTTTTTAACGTAATGAATTAAAGGATTATAAACTATTTAGAAGTCTTAGTTGTTTCGTAATTTACAGAGTTCAACATATAAATTTCGCAAATGTTTCTGTCGCCTAAGGGTTAATTACTGTTAATGTAGCCAAACAGTGCTTTTAATGTTTCCATCAGTTAGGTGGGTTCGCCAGTGTCCACTCGAGCGCGGCAGTCGCTCAACTCGGAGCGACCAGACATTAATTGCACCACAAACATAGAAAGCAGAAAAAGGGTTGAGTTGGGCGGGACTCGCTAATTTGAATGCTTCTCACGTAGCTGTCACCAAAACGATGACACTTATTACCAGCTAAAAGGCAATGGGAGAGAAGAGGCCAATTGGCGGCGATGCAGCTTGCGGGGCGGGAAGTGGGATTAAGCATGGGATTATGCGCATTTAAAGGGCATCAGTCAGAAGTAACTAAGATTAAAAGGACTGCAAAATTGTAAGCTAATTGTTGGCTAAATAAATTGAAAGCTGAACTTGGTAAAATAGAAACATGTATGTGAATAATTAACAAAGTGAATAGATATAATTAAATGATACTAAAATGCTCTTTGTCTTAATCGATGAACTTTGTTTCTACGATTTCCAAGCATCTCTGAAAATCTCGATGTAGCTGTCTGAGTTAAGCGGTTCGCAAAGCCACTTCAGGCAGATAAACACTTGGCCTGAACAAGGCAATTGTTATTGTTGGTCTTGTGAAGCATGCTTGCAAACCTCAACCTGGTGGTGGGACAAAGAAACACGGACAGGTGGTGCTTCAAGCGCCGCCTTTGACTAGTTTGGTGTAGGTGACCTACTTGTAGGGTGATCAACCAAGCTGTGGCAACTGTTTCCCATCGTAGCTCTTCAAAAGCTCTTGGCTATTTTACAAGTGCTGTGGACCGGACCGCCCCGCTCTGACAGCCGGATTTACGTTTAGGGTTCTCCTCGTGCTGCACGCGTCATTTGCCTTGCACGTCTGCCACCTGCAAATTAACATGTGCAAACGCAATTTAATTATCTAAAGCGTAATTGAAATTTCACTTTCAGAAATCCTAGCGATACAAGGAAAACACAACGAGGCTACGTCAAAGAGTTCCCGTCTTTTTAATTACAGTTCAAATATAAAAAAAAAAATAAATAAATTGACTGGATGATAAATTGCTGAGAACTAATGTATACCAAGATTACAAACGATTAGCGATAACACATTTTGTAAAAAATACGAAATGAATGGTAATAATTAATTTGCTTGGTTGACAAGCAGCCCTCGTTACGTAGCCTTAAACTTCAAAGGCGGCCAGGACTTGGGGTAAGACCGAATTGTTCGAGGGTCTAGGCCCCACTTGTCTCTGTATTTACTTTGCGTTACGCATACTTTGCTTTTCGGTTGCCGTTGCTCTTTGAGCACGCCAGATATAAAGTACAAAATACAAAATACGAGACGGCTCAAGTTTGACTTTAATTTGTGTGTAAACACTTTAAATGGCGTCCGCCGTTCCCTCCCCCCGACCCTTCAACGGAATTACACGAGTGTGCCGGGCACTTCAGCGTGTGTGTGAGTGTGTGTGGGTTGGGTGTGTGTGTGTGTGTGGATGTGGGTTGAGTGGTTTGTTTGTCGATTTGTTTGTTTATTTATTTGTACAAGCGTCGGCTTATTTGCTTTAAGCCATAGGAGCACCCCAAATTCCAGAGCTGTATACGGTTTTTTTTTTTAAGTGTACGAACGAAAACGTAATTGGTTAGACTTAAAAATAGATCCAAGTAAATGGACTTTGGCATTTAACTGGCGCTCAAAACCAAAGCCTCCCCGGCTGCCAAACTGAGGCCATTGCGTTCAAACAGCACTCTGAAAAATGTAAATATATATACGATATTCAGTGGCTAATCAGGGCTAATGACTTACCCCTCTGCCTTAGTGGAGTTGATGCTGCGTATTTGCAGGGTCAAAAAAGACGGCAACGTCTTATCAAACTGGTCAAGATCAATGGTGGTGCCGCGGCTGCCCAAATTGGCCACAAAAACAATGCTGGGCGAGCCCGACAACGAGCTATATGAAAGAAAAGATAAATATTCAAATGAGGCAGGACGGCCAAATACACTTGAAAGATATAACTTGTGATCAAGAGTATATCGGAGACATCTTTTAAAACCGATCGAAATTTCACCTTCCCTACTGCTTACAGCTTAAAAGGCAAACCTCAAAGAGATTGTCTATAAAGGGTAAGTTTCAAATGAAAGCCTTGTTGGGAAATGTTTTCAAAAGTGAATATTGCTAAGCTTCACTTACCGCTTGACCACAAAGACATTCTCGTTGAGCACAGCATATTTGGTGGCGCCATTTTGCAGGGTATTCGAGCTCTTGCGAAGTGCAACCAGCGCCTTGTAGATCTTCAAGTGCGAGCGAGTAGCCGCTGATTCCACCTCCACGTTAACTGTTTCGTAGTTCGCGGCGAAGGGGAGCCAGGTCTTTGTGGCCGTGGAGAAACCCGCATTGGTGCCACTTGTCCACTGGAAGGGCGTGCGTGAGGGATCTCGTGTGAACTGTTCGTAGATCGTCTGGTTGGAGTTGCAGGCTGACGGATCTTGGGTATCCTCCCAGCTTATCCAGCCATCCGTCATGCCCAGCTCCTCGCCCTGGTAGGTGACACTGGCGCCGGGCAGAATCATGACCAGCATATTCATGGCGTCCGTATTGGCCACGCCATAGCGACTGGCCGCTCGGCGCTGATCGTGGTTGCCGATCACCCAGTTGGCGGTGCGACCAGCGGGCATATTAAGCAGCCACTTGTCCACAGCCGTCTTGATCGAGCTCGCCGAGATGCCGTCGCTCGCCGGCACCGTTATCAGATTAAAGTTGAAGGGCAGATGGGCGCCCTCCACGGACCGATTGCCATAGAACTGCATGGTGTAGGCGGGCGGAGCATATGTCTCAATGAGCAGCACCCGGGTCTCCCCGCCGAAAATGCGCTGATAGTCGTCCATCACGGTGCGCCACTGATAGGCCATGTCGATGGACTCGGGCCGGTTCTCGATGAGTTCGCTCTTCAAATAGTTGCGATTGTCCACATCGTCAGTCAAGCCGCTGACCTCCTCGTCCGCATACTGGCCATTCTCATCCGTCTCCATCTCGAACAGCACCGGAACCGCATCGCAGCGGAAGCCAGCCACGCCCTCATTCAGCCAATAGCGCAGCACGCGCTTCATCTGCGCCACCACATCCGGGTTCCGATAGTTGAGGTCCGCCTGCTGCACCGCGAACTGGTGCAGGTAGTACTGCTGGCGCTCCTCCACCCACTGCCAGGCACTACCCCTGAATGCCTGCAGCCAGTTGGAGGGAGGCTCCCGCTCTCCAGTTTCAGCATTGATCTTCCCATCGTGCCACACATAATAATCCGTATAGCCCTTCTCCCGCTTCACAGACTTTTTGAACCACTCGTTCTCGTCACTCGAGTGGTTCGGCACAAAGTCCAGGATTATCTTCAGCTCCAGCTCGTTGGCTCTCTTGATAAGCGCACGGAAATCTTCCAGGGTGCCGTATTCCGGCTGTATGTCGAAGAAGTCAGAGATGTCGTAGCCAAAGTCCACCATGGGGGACTTGAAAATGGGCGACAGCCAAGCAGCTGTCACGCCCAGTTCCTTGAGATACTCCAGCTTGCTGGTGTCAGAGTCCATAAAGGAGCGCGGATATATCTGATAGAACTGCGCAGTTTGCCACCAGTCCTTGGTGCTCGCCGAGGCCTGGCAAAGGAGCACGAAGCTGAAGAGTGGAACTAGAACTTGCATGGGTTGCATTTTAATGACTTGTCCTTTGAGCAGGCACCGCTTTGGTTTATATACAGCCAGCCAGCCACAAGCTCACGCTATCTAGCTTAACTGGGCTTAGATGATAAGAAAAGAATACTTTGCCGAGCACTTGGCGGACAACACTGGGGGAAAAGTGCAACATTTCGAAGAGTGCTTCGAGTGGGTCTTGAGTAAAACGACCTATAAATTATTTTCAAGTACACAGAAAAACAAAATTAGAATACTTTAGTATGTAACATAAATCTGTCTATTGCATTTTCTCACTTCTCGGTTTTAGAACTACTCTTATCCGACATATCGCTTGAAACGGATTGATTTATTTTTATATAAATGATGTAGCATTTGATTCTGAACTCAGACTTGATATGAACAAAATATGGTTATTTCATTGGCTTATTTTTAATACAAATTCTCATATCTCGAGCAAAAGTGGTCATATCCTGGAAAGATTTACATTTTTGGACTCGTACGAGACCAAGATCAGCTTTCTAGCTTTTGTAGTTTCCGAGATCGCTGCGGTCATACAGACGGACAGACAGACAGACGGACATGGCTAAATCAACTCAGCTCGTCGTCCTGATCAAGAATATATATACTTTATGGGGTCGGAGATGCCTCCTTCTGCCTGTTACATAAAAACATTTTGACAAAATCGTCAAAAATGTTGATATCAAAACTATCATGAGCCATTTAACCGTTTATATTTATTTAAAACGGAATTTTTGAGAAAATCGCGGAAACTGTTGGTTCCTAAATTATCTCCATAACCTTGTAAGTCATAGCACAGATTTACTGATGGTAAAGCTAAAGCTAAAGCCCCCAATCCTTGGAATATGTGAAAAAATATGGTAAGGCAATATGTATATTTGCCATTGTTTTAGCATCTTCATTAGCTACTGTTGCCCCGGATTTTGCGTCAGGAGTTGACTAAAAATTTGCAATAGAAATGATGCGGCGGTGCTAATTTAAACTTACAAGTATGCAACAAAATCTTGCAATTCTATTTCTCTGTTCACCAAGCAGTTCTGTTCAAGCAATTTTGTTCGCCTGGTTCTTCTTAATAAATTGTATCACTTGTGATGTATTGCTCTTTCCCCCAATGTAAAAGTTGCCACTGAAAGTATCAGGAAACATATAAATTTTTTTAAAAAAAAAGAAGATTTTGGCATTAACAATTTTGCACATCAGCATCCCAAAATTATTATTAGAAGTATATAATGGAATTTTTCACATTTTTTATATTTTCGAATTGTCAAGAAAATCTTGCAAGCCTGCCTTCGAAACATAGCTCGAAAATCTTTTTTTACCCTGAACCCATTGAAAATCTTTCAGGTTTTAGATACCTCCCCCAATCACCCCGAGTACCGATAAAACCATAAAACCCGCAAATCAAATACTACAGTGTTGCAAATTGGTTTGTACAATAATTTCATAACGATCATGATTTTAGTTTACGAGAAAATTAAAAATTTCTTTTCCGAAGTGGGAGCCAAGCTGCAGCACACATTCAAATGCAAAATTTTGTCTAGCGTTTTTTCTTCATATTTATTTTTGCATAGTAAAACTGAATTTTATCACAACAATATGAATCGAAGGAGTGGTCTAGCCGTTAGGAGTTGTGCAGCTGAATTTGGTGGGTCTGGGTTCTTTTTAATTTTTAATTACCTCAATACTTATTAAGTACACAGTAATTGTGAGTATGTGTTAAATGCTGGGTTTAGGGTATCTCGTAGTCGGGAGGTCCCGACTAGAGCAATCTTACTTGCTAAAATTAGCTTATTAATCTTTTCTTCACAACGTAAATATTGTTAATATTTTATTAGTGTGTTTTTGTTTCCTCACTCCACAGTCTTAGAAACCTCTCAATAAACATTTTTAAATATTTAGCAAGCACAGCATACTTAACAAAGTTTTCCTTTCAATTCCCCTATTTTAGTCGGCAGTCTAGCACTGCTAGGAGATCTACTGTACCCACCTCGTAGACCAACATAGAAGGCGATTCTACAATCAATTTTGTATTTTCTTAGAACAGTTTTAAGATTCGTTTTAGCGTAACTAACCTTTCTGTGCACTTGAAAAACTAATCGAATATTGCCACTATCCATCGTAGTATCACGTAATATGGACTTAGCAGTAAAAATCATTGGTTATTTCCACAGCTGCAATCTTATCAAACTTATTTTCCCTATCTTTAGCTATAAAAGCCATGTCGACAGACCACCCAGCTAAACAGAATGAGTTTGCTTTGGAAGAACGTGTTTACCTTACTGCTGAGTCTGGCTGTCCTCGCTGCCCTTGGCCAGGCATGCCAGGACAAGGCAGCGAGCACAGCGAGCACCAAGGACTGGTGGCAAACTGCGCAGTTCTATCAGATATATCCGCGCTCCTTTATGGACTCTGACGGGGATGGCATTGGCGACCTGAATGGCATCACCAGCAAGCTGGAGTATCTCAAGGAACTGGGCGTGACAGCTGCTTGGCTGTCGCCCATTTTCAAGTCCCCCATGGCTGGAGCTGAAGATAATCCTGGACTTTGTGCCGAACCACTCGAGCAATGAAAGCGATTGGTTCAAGAAGTCCGTAAAGCGGGAGAAGGGCTATGCGGATTATTATGTGTGGCACGATGGGAAGATCAACGCTACAACTGGCAAGCGGGAACCGCCGACGAACTGGCTGCAGTACTTCAGGGGCAGCGCCTGGGAGTGGAACGAGGAGCGGCAGCAGTACTACCTGCATCAGTTCGCGGTGCAGCAGCCGGATCTGAATTATCGCAACCCGGATGTGGTGGCGCAGATGAAGCGCGTGCTCCGCTATTGGCTGAATGAGGGCGTGGCTGGCTTCCGCTGTGATGCGCTGCCGCCGCTGTTTGAGGTGCTGCCGGACGAACAGGGGCAGTTCCCGGACGAGGTGGTGAGTGGAGTCACCCAGGACGCGGATGATCGCGACTACTTGACGACGACCTACATCGAGAACCAGCCGGAGACCGTTGATATGGTTTATCAGTGGCGCGAGGTGCTCGACGATTATCAGCGCATTCACGGCGGTAACACAAGTGTGCTGCTGATCGAGACGTACTCGCCCGCCTGGTTCACCATGCAGTTCTACGGAAATCGCTCGGTGAATGGCGCCCACCTCCCGTTCAACTTCAACTTGATAACCGTCATGGAGAAGGGCAACTTGAGTGCCGCTAACGTGCAGGAGGCCGTCGACCTTTGGCTGAAGAATATGCCCGCCGGACGCACAGCCAACTGGGTGGTGAGTAGTGCCATTAATCCTTAGATTAATGCCAAACAACTGATGTAACTGACGCTTCCTCTAGCTGGGCAATCACGACAAACGCAGGGCGGCCAGCCGATATGGCCTGCCGTACATCGATGCCATGAACATGCTGGTCATGATTCTGCCCGGCGCTAGTGTCACCTACCAGGGCGAGGAGCTGGGCATGACCGACGGTGAAATCAGCTGGGAGGACACCGTCGATCCCTGGGGCTGCAACTCCAACCCGGACATTTTCGAGCAGTACACCCGCGATCCCGCGCGCACCCCCTTCCAGTGGACCAGCGGCACAAATGCGGGCTTCACAACCGGCCCGAAGACTTGGCTGCCCCTCGCCGCCGACTACCAGACAGTCAACGTGGCGACCGAATCCGCAGCGGAGCGCTCCCATCTAAATATCTACAAGGCGCTTGTGGCTCTGCGCCGCAGCTCGAAGACGCTACAAGATGGCACCAGCAAATACCAGGCCCTCACCGAAGACGTTTTCGTGGTGAAGCGGTAAGTAGAAGGGCTATTTTTGAACACGGCCAGATCATGATCGTTGCCTAATTCAATTTTTTGCCTCCTGTACGAAACAACATTTAACATTTGCAAAATTATAATTCGTGTGTGAACGAAAGTTTTCAAATTCCGTATCCATGATACATGATATCAATTTGATAAAGCAAGAAAGGATTCAATTGATTTTAATAGCCAAGCATAGTGGAATCGGTTTATATAACTAAACTAAAGTTGTGTGATCATGAGCTGATATATGTACTTATACATTCTACATCCAAATTCACGCGTTTTTATGTTGATTTCTTCTTTCAAATTTAGGTCGCTCTCTGGGGCTGCCAGCCTTGTGTACGTGTCGAACTTTGGCTCGACAGCTGTCACAGTTGATTTGAGTGTGTTTGACAAAACTTTGCCGGCCAGCTTGAAATTGCTCATACGCAGCTTGGATTCCAGCAAGACGGAGGGGTAAGCGAACGTGACTTAGATTCTTATCGACAACATGTTGATACCCTTTCATTTTTCTTTTGCAGTGTCGGGTATGCTACGCAGCAGCTCACGTTGGCGGCAGGGGAGGCCCTGGTTTTAACCACAGAATAATAGACACGAGTTGGAATTATTTAGTATTTTATTGATAGTTGTTTGTTCAATGTTTGTTTTGTAAGTTCTCGTAAATATTTGCACAACAACATTTAGCAGTTTTTGATAATATATATGTACCATATAATTACTTGTGTTTGAATTCTCAGAGACATTTAGTTATATGTATTTAAATATGGCTTGTATTTTCATATGATCTTCCTTGCTTTATTTTGTAACTTATATACATTTAAATACACACAGAATATTTAATACACATGCATTTCGCTAACAATTAAACTGTTATAATTTGGCTAGACTTTCATTAACATTAACATTTGACGTTTAAGTTTACGTTTACGTTTACGTTTACTTTTACTTTAATTTATTTTATTTTATGTTATTTGCGTGTTTCTTTATCACCTCTTTAAATGACCTTAGACTAAATAATTTGTATAGGTAGAAATGCTAAACTGCAGCACGTTTAATAATTACGAGTACACAAAAAAGAACGTACAACTATTTTAGTTGAAGTGTATATACAAGTCGCTTACAATTTAATGCTGGCCTTTGTCCTTTTAACAATTAAACCTGCCATGTTGCTGGGCTCAAACAACACGGCAAACGCAATTGTTAAGCGGCTACGTTGCAAGGGGGTTGGTTGGTGGTGCAGCGTGCCGCGTGCCACGTGCCACGTGCCACAACACCGTTGCAACATCCGCCACTTTTAACTGGGGGTTCACAACTTAGCCTAACAGTTAGTAAGTACGAGATTAGTTTTGGTTTTGGTTTCGGTTTCGCTTCTGGTTTTAGAAAACACACATTTTTGAAATTATATCACAATTTTTTTCTTTTTGGTTTTTTTTTGTTACATGTTTTAAAACTAGTTTAGCTTAAGGATAAGACATTTAAAACGTTTTGCATTTATTCAGATAAATGTGACTAACAATAATTTCTTGACTTTTCGTTGGGCTTATCGTAAAAATTCTTGCAATTGGTTTTTCATTTTCTTGCTACAGATTTTCTACAATATATCTTCCGAGTGGTGTCAGGGAGGTTGCTTTGCAAATATTGCATTAACACGAGTTTTTAAAAAGTTGAAATTCAAATTAATCTAATTGAAGTAAAAGTATTTAAACAAAATTGATAAGCTTATTCATGTTTGAAATTAAGTTGAGTATTTGGCCAATTCAACCTTGAATTCCCTTTCTTTATACCACATTGTGAGTAAACTGTTCTATCTATCAATTTTTCAGCTTAAACGGGAATCGCAGCGCGTTTCTTGCTGCTTCCGTTGCCGATCGTTGTGGCGCTTCCACTGCCGCTGCCCGTGCTTGCCACATCTGCCTCAAGTGCCGCCAGCTGCGGCTGATCCGGCTCTGCGGGCTGTACTGTGATGCCCTCCACTTGCTGCTGCTGTCGTTGCTGCTCCTTCAGCAGCTGCTGTTGCAGTTGCTGCGCGTTTAGCTATAAATTTGTCTGCAGCACCGGCGCTCGTCTGCTGCCGTTTGTTGTGGCCGTCGGCGTCACTTCCGCCGCGTTTCCAGGCTCCTCAGTGACCGCTGATGCTGTTGTTGACGTTGCGGTTGTTGTTGTTGTTGCTGTTGCTGCTGTCGCTGCTGTTGTTGTTGTGGCTGTTGCTGCATCGACCGGACTGCTGGCGTTCTGCTTGCTGGCCGTGGTGACAACAACTACGATGTGGGCCTGGCCGTGCTGCTGCTGGTTGATTTTGTTGTTGTTGGCCACCACCTGCTCGTTGCTCGGCTCCGCGGGGGCGGTGGGCGTGACCGTGGCTGTATTATTTGGCACATACTGATCGGCGTACGGTATTTGGTTGTAGGCATTGCAGTCCAGGGTCGCAAATATGCTCGACAGTGCAATCGTCTGTGTGGCCATCTCGCACAATTTTTTCGCCTTTATCGAGTGCTCTGCAACAAGATCCGCATACGTGGTTTTTTGGGCCGTGCTCTGAAAAGGGGGCGGCTGCCCAAAATTGACCTACCTGTTTCCGTGGGCGTGATATGTTTCTGCAGCTTCTCCTCCTGTGCACAAGTAGCGGCCGTCACAACCGCCGCGGCCATCATCGAGGAGGGACCTGTACCGGCGGTCCGGTGCATGTTGCCGTAACGCGGCGGCATCATGCTCTGCCGCACATTCCGCTCCGGCCGGACAAGTATGATGTAGAGCTGCACGAGAGAGGGAGAGATAAAGAGAGAAGGGGAGAGAGATAGTTGAGCTGGTGGAGCTTAAGCCAGTTGCTTGGGCCGTTCATTAATCATACGCCCCATTGGCCGGTCGCTATTTATGGTTTTTAGCTGCGACACGCCCTGTCGCACTGTCTGCGACCCATTTGTAATTTCCCGACTCTTTGCGGCTGCGGTAATTATTATCAAAGGCCACTGACACTGAGGCGACGTTCAACAATTCCACGCCATTAAATTGTCAACGCTCAACGTAACGTTAAGCTCTTGCGTTACGTAAGGCGTAAGGCGTAAGGCGTAAGGCGTAAGGAGTTAGGCGCTGCCATTTCCGTCTTGGCGTCGCATTGTTTGTTTGCCTTTTGCCGCCGTTTATTATTGTTTTTCTTCCGCGAACAAACAACGGCTCTCGGCCCAGGAAGAGACGGCCAGCCGGACACGGACACGGACACGGATACGGCACCAGCCAAAGAAATACAGAAAACGACGCTGCTCGGAAGTTGCCCACTGGGGGCTTGGGGGTGGGGCTGCTCAACGCTCCCAGTTTGTTGCCTTAGTTCAGTGATCCCAGTTGCTTTGTGCCGGGCTATTTGTTGTCGCCCCTTTTGTAGTTGGCAGAAACAGCAAATACTAAATTGCATTTTTATGGCCTGAGGTGTTTATGGCCAGCCAGGTGCGTGTGCACACACGCGTGTGTGCATGTGTGTGTGTGTATGTAGTAGAGTGTGCATTATGTGGCATCTAATAGCTACTGCTATGCTGGTAACTCTCCATTTTGTTGGTTGGTTAACAGTACTTGCGGCTACTGTACGGTGAAAACAGTTTTTGATAACAAGTTAGCATTGCTGTCCATTAAAGCAGCCAAATTTAAAGGGAGAACTTTAAGGTCGACTCAGAGATGAATCAACTGGCAAGTATAAGCATTGAGCACTCTTTTTAATTGCAATCGTTATGAATGCAATTTTTCCTGCTAAGATTTTTTGTGTACATCTCCATCTCAAATCAATCAATCAGACAGATGACCTCCTCTTCACGTATCTCCTACTTTTCGGACGACCTCCTGTCCTCCCATATTTTTTCAAAACAATGTTTAAAAACGTTTTCGACTATTGAAGCTGTTTTTATACTCTAAACGAGTTTTGCGCAGTCGGTTACGACCGACTGCAACTTTCTTACTGGCTTTTTACCGTTGCACAAAGTTGGCTTACAAGACAGCAAAGTTCACGTTCTTGAAAGTGAGCTCGCAGCGTGCAGTTCAAGCTTGTAGATTATGGCAAACTTGAACTGTCAACTTAATGCGGCAATTTAAATGAACTGCACCTTTGGGCCAAGTAAGTTGTAAATCTTGAAACTCTCCAACAAAATGGCTAGCGAACTTTCATGTGCAGCCAAGTTGAGACCCCTCCGCCCACTAATCCCCATCCACAGCCGAATTCTTGGCCACACCACAGCCATAAATTGTTGCAGATATTAAGCTCGATTTGCAGTTTGGCGCAACTTAATGGCTAATAATGCAGCTTTATTAAAAATGTTGTGGCAAAGGCCACGCCCAGGCCGGGATAAACTTGCACTTTGCTTGCTGACATTCAAAGCCACTTAATGTCCGGCACGATTACCAGCTTTAATAATGCAACAAGATGTGGCAGAATGGAAGCTGCATGAGAAATAAAATTACAGAGCAGCGTCGAGTAGAGCCAACGAGGAGTGAATGTAATCAGTGTGGGAGACATTGGATAAGGCAGCCTCGATTATTATTAAGACAGAAATAAGGCAATTAGCGCCGCCCGACTGGCAATCAATTGGCGCTTTTCACAGCATAAATAAATTGCATAAATTGTTAATGGCCCTCCCGTGTTGTCTTACCTTTGGCGAGAAGAGACACGCAATCGTCACGCTGGCAGAGAGGCTAATGGTCACCGACATGCTCGTTATTCGCAGCGGCACGTGGTTGGCGGTCCCAAAGTAGAGCGGCACAAAGGCCAGCCAAATGACGCAGGTGGTGTACATGGTGAACCCTGAAATGAGCCGAGCACATTAAAACGAAAGCCTATTAAAGTCTTATCCGATTTCGGTTTGCTAATACAAGACAACACATAAAATGAAAAGCCTTAAGAGTCTTTCAAGTCAGCTTATTATTTATATTAATTTATCTAAATTTAACACAATGTTTCATTATCTATTCGATACAAGGCATAAAGATTAAGTGCTATATCCAATCGTTCGTCGATATTTATGGACACCATTCAGGAGTATATTAATATTAAGTATTGGTAATTACACGAAACTCACCGATATGCTTTGATTCATTGAACGCCTCGGGAATCTTGCGGGTGAGCACCGCGTAAACGGTGCACACCACGATGAGGAGAATGGGATAGAAGAACGCAATCATGTAGGAGGCGTCTATGTAGGAGTCGCACACCAGCAGATTATCCTCGCGTGTCGGATAATGGTGCATGGCATGTGATGGGGCAATTACCATCCAAACACCGTTAATGAGTATCTGCAACGAGAGCGCATCGCGCAAATAAACAGAATGCCGACAAGTTGGGGGCAGGGAGAAGCGTTGCGAACTTCTCTGCTTACACCCACCTGCACACTGACCAGGCACGTGCAAATCACCAGCTGCGATTTGGGGCTAATAAACGAGGGCCGTTTGGCGGACTGTTTGCCCGCCTTGAAGATGCGCGCAATCCGATTCGTTTTGGTCAGCAATGCGGCGTAGACGACCGTGAAACAGAAGCCGACGCCAAAGCTGTGAGATAGTTTAGTAAGATTATCTTATAGCTGTCACACACACACACGCACACACGCACACACACACTCGCACACACTCGCACACACACTTACCGCTGAATGGCGCAGACAATGTTGGTTGGCTTCAGGACAAGGGCAAAGGTTACGCCGTAGCACATGAAAATGCCCGTCAGGAGAATGTAGCTCAACTCACGGCCAGAAGCCCGTACAATGGGAGTCTCGTTGTGCCTGAGTGAAGGAGACAGAGCACAAAGTTGTAACGGTTATCGGTTATATACATACATATTATATATGTCAATGCAATACCCATTAAACGGACTTGCGTCCTTGCAACTGCGGCGAAGACACAAAACTTTTTAATTGCTGCATCAAACACACACACACACGCACACACGCACAACAATTGCAGTCACTTGCACAGAGTTTCACTCACCTGACAAACACGCCGACGACAAAGAGCGTTATCAATATGCCCGACGCACTGAACGCCATGGCCCCAATGGCCCAGGCGGACTCCGGTCGCAGGTAGACCTCCGGAATGGGGCGGCAGTACTGCTTGTGGGCGTCGGGCAGGGTGCCCAGCTTGCAGACGAGGCAGTGTGTTTCGTCCGTCGGATGGCGGATCTGGGCGAGCGAAAATCGAGAATAAGACACAAATATTAAAGGACGCAAGCAGCCAGCTGGCAATTAAGAGGCGCAGTTCGAACCTGACCTGAGAAACGAGGGGCGGCTAAAGTAAATAATAATCAGCAGCAGGAAACAAAAGGAGCTCAAGTCCTTACATGCAATCGCCAAAAATAAACGAAAATTTTCAACAATTATAGCTCAATTTGTGAAAAGCAAACACTTTGCACAAAAGTAAATCCCTGCATTAAGTTCAATATTTTGTTGCTACTTTGGCTTGAGCTGTGCACAAACAAAGGATTTAATATTCGTAAAAGTAGGTTTTTTGCGTCAAATCCGCTGGATACACTTAATTCAGATCGCTCTAACTGATTGATTCAGCTCGTTTTCCAATTGAATTTAACGCTGATGCCTTCGCTTTTTATGGCCCTGGACATTGTGCAGTGAACCTTTTCATTCTCTAGTTCTCACAATAATTCACCACATTACATTTCAATCAGGACAAAAGCCTGGCAAATAAATTACGAAACTTGCACCACTTTTGTGTTGTGGGAAATCCGAGCGCCAGTTCAACTTAAGCTCAAATCAGGCGAACAGCTCAGCTGAATGCATTGTATTGCATTGCATTTGAGTTTTCCTCCACTTACTTGATAAGTTGTACAATTGAAACAGTGCCAGCAACAGCTTTCCCCCTCCACGTATCTCTTGGCCTGGCCGCGCTCGCAGGGCAGACTGCAAACGGATTCCGGAGGCTTCGGATGCAACAGCTTGAACTTAACCTCTGTGGGGAGTCAACAAAGAGAATGCTTATATGTGTTTGTTGAGAGAAAGAGAAAGCTGCACCTGTTGAGGAATTGTCTACTTACCGGACATGTTCAGGCGCAGCTCGCCCTCGTAGTACTCGCCCACCTTCACCCAGCGGTACTGGCCCGCCACGGACTGCTTGAAGTGGATGATGTTGTAGCGGGCGGGACCGTCGCCGTTTCCGTCGAAGCGAAAATCATCGCCGCTGAGGCCTGTGCGCAATAAATGTTCGGGGTTAAATGCGTTTACGGCTTGCCACCCAGAATGAGAACTGGAAACCGAGGCTTGACTCGGCTCGGCTTGGCTTGGCTCGAGAAGGCTTCTGCTTATCAGAAAATTGACAATTTGCGCGTTTTGCGTCAGCCGCCTGTTGGCCTCGCTTGGCCTGGCCTGGCCTGGGCTGGGCTGGGCTGGGCTTTCTTGTATAATTTATTGAATTTCAAATTGAGTTCAATGACGATGACAAGCAAGTCAATTTTCCACTCGAAAGCATGGCCAATGCGCATTGTGGGCTGTGACTACTGACTACATCTACGGCTACACCGGGTTGGGGAGGGAGGGGAACGCTTATGCGCCATGGATATAACCACTTAAATTATTTGCGCAACACTTGCGACACGGACACGCACTCACACACTCAAGGCGCGCAGAACAGAAAAGCCGTTCGCCAACTTATCCCACAAAACTTTACTGAAATATTTTAGCCAGCCGCTTGAATAATTCATTCGAAAGTCCATGGCAAGTTCTCAATATTCTTGTCCATCCATCTTAATTATTTCTTGGCATAGTTGCAGGCACCACTTGATAGCTCAGATTTGAAGTGTAAATTATGTTTTGCATTTACTTACAAAATGCTTTTAAAATGCTTTGAAACTTTTGAAAATACTAACTAATTGTTCATATACAAATAATAATACTGATTTCTCTACATTTAAATTTTAGTAAAATGTTTCCCTATCGTAAGGGTAACTGTTTTCCCCATCTCTTTCTCCCTTCCACAGACAAACAAGTTGGCGATTAGTCAATTTACAATTTACCCTCGATTTCAGCTGTTGATTAGGCAACTTACCCTTAAATTCGACTTTACGCAAATATTTGAGCAAGTCCGCGCCCTTCGTTGGCTTCATGGCATCGCAGAGCGAGGGGCGGCCGCCGCACAAGTCGCGATGCATGTCCCTAAATTGAATTGGGATACATTCGGTAAAGAGTCCAGTGTGTGTGAGTGACGGGTGTGTGTGTGTGTGTGTGCGTGTGTCACTTACCTCAGGGCATATGCGAAAGCCATGACCGCATCGCTAACGAACTGCAGTTGATCCTCAAAGTCGGTGTTCTGGCGGGAGAGGCGCTCTTTGGTGGTGCAAGTGCGCGTGTAGTTGTTGTAGGGTGTGCTGGTGCTGCCCGGGTAGCGGCATTGGAAGTGGTCCTCCCAGAACTCTGCAATGCCAGTTCGGATTATTAACAAAAGCATCTGCAAGCCGCACGAAGGAAAATTCGTACCCACAAACCAGGGATTCCGCTGGTTGTTCTCCACGGTCAGGTTGAGAAAATATTCCTCGAAACCGCGTACAGGATTCGCCTGAGGCTGCACGGACAGTGTGCCCTCCACCTGAAAATACGAACAGAAGGAGATTGAGACAGCGATAAAATAACGCGCACCACGTCGCGTATGCGTAATTAATTTGAGTTCAGTTACGCCTGCCACTTTTTGGGGAGGGGGTTGTGGCGCGAGGGTTTTGGGTGCCAAAATAATTTGCCATAGCCTCGCCCTGTGCGATACACAATTTATTTCAATTAAACCATAATTCATCATAGTGGGGCTTCGTTTCGTTTCGTTGGCTGGCACCATTTATAAATTTGTAGTTGGTGTCATGTCACTGCACGCCCCCATCACTCATCTATGGGCGTGGCACATCAACAGCTCGCCCAACGGTTCATTAATCACACTTTCCCGCACATTTGCGCTCATAATTTCCGCCATTAATTCTAAGTAGAAACCAAAGGAGTTTTAGTTTCTGCCACTTGCCTCCGGCTCGTAGTCATCGGAGACGAGATTCCGAGCACTCCATCCATCGGAGCCAATCCAGGAGAAGGCGCCTGTTGCATTCGCACGCCTCACCGCCCGCATCACTTGGCGCACCTCCTGATCCGATCCGAAAATAATGGCGCCTGTCCAATGGGTAGATTTTCCATTTCATTTTCGTTGCCAAGTGCCAAAGAAGACGCGTGAAAGATATGAAGACAAAGGCAGGCAAAAATGCAAAAGTTAATTTTAATTGCATTAAACTTGCAACTTTCAATAATTTGCTGCAATTTCATTGATTGTAAATTGCATTTTCCGTCAGTCAACTAGTTTTTAAACACAATAATTTTAAAGATATTCTCAATGAACTAATTTCCTGTTATAACTTTAAAGTGATTTTCACCTTTCAACCCCCATCCCAAAAGTAACGCAATTTCAACTTAAATTTATTGCCTTGATATTCGGTTCAATTGAAAACGATGTTCGGGATACACCGACGCCTTTTCATTTGATTAACATGTTAACGCCTCTTCATCTGTTCGACATGCCACAGAAAACGCAAGCGTGAGAAATGAAAAACATTTGCAATAATTTATTGCTGAAACTTTTTGACATTTAACATGACAAAACCTTGAAAAACGAAAAAAAAGCGTAAATGATTTTTCAACTAAATTTTAAATGACGACAGCGCAAACTCCGTCAATCATACGCCCTGTGGTACAAAGTAATATATAACAAAAAATTTCATTCAATTCGATTTATATACCCTGCAGTCATAAAATTACCTGAAAGGGTATGCTACGAATGCTTGCTTTCAGCACTCTTTAGACCATATATATTTCTTACATGTATATACAAATCTGTTCATTCTTGTTTTTGCTTTGCTTGAATGTAACCTCTTATTAGGCAGAGTGGGATATTTCTTAGTCGAGTACTTGCTTAAAGTGCTTTCATTTGGTTTTTTATTGCTTTCAGGTATTTGAAATGTGTGTAAAAATCCCTTTGATTTGCAAATATTAATCAAATGCCAGTTACAGATTGCCAAGAAATATATTAAAAATAATTACCGTCACGCGGTCCTACGCATATCATTAATCAGGGGGGCGACGGGCCAATGAACAGCAGATGGAGCTGCAGTCGCTCCGGCTGTTGGGGCCAATAACATTTACTTCAGTTGATTTGCATAAATGCGCCATCAGTAGTCGTTAAAAAAAACGGAGGGGACAAGCAACCTTTGCGAAAAGGGTTTCTAACAATCATTATTTATTGTGATTTGTGATTTGCCGCCATTTACCAACAGTTTCCCATTCAATAGCCCCATTCCAGCTCCAGCCCCAGTTCATTTCATCAGATGATTAATCATACTGGCAAAGTACTTCGCCCGTTCGTATTTTTACATATGTATGCATGGGGCAAACCCATTCGTAGTTCTGCTCGCTGTTTGAAAAATTATAGCCCCAATTGTTAGTGTAGCTGAAACTGTAAACTTTAGCTTTTAACGCGTCTCTTGCAGGACCCTAACAAGCTTTTATTTTTGCTTTTGCTTTTCATTGCAGTCGGTTGAAAAATGAGGTTAATAAAAACACGAACACATGTGGCTTATTGAAATTCAACGGATTTTTCGCGGAAAACTATTCGAGTTCTTGTTTATTTTCGCACCATCTACTCAGAATCGAGCAACTAACAAAATAGTTGCCTAATAGAAATTCAAACAACTGTCGTAAAATAAGTTGTGTGGTAACGCAAAACTCCGCAATAAGTACCAAAGTTTTCTGTTGTTAATGTGAGTTTGGTCAACAACGTCTTGTTGCAAGTCTATTCATAATTTACGGTTAACTACAACCACAATCATTGAGAAGTTTATTATACCATTTTGTCAAATATGCAACTTGACTTTTCGGCTATATGTTGCCCACTATGGCAGACGTGTTCCCAATTTATTCGCTTGCCCAGCCTGGACAACTCTCAGCTCAGCTCGGAGCTCTTGGCTTTCCAGTCAGATAGAACAAAGGAGCTGCTTGAGTGTAAGTCCACAAAGGCGTCTTCAAGTTCGACTATTTTTCGTGCAGCTGTTGCTGCTGCGCCTGATTAAGTTTCGCTTAACTTTCAGTTCAGCACAAAAGCCAATCGATAAGTTTGGCGTGGGAGAAGTAGAAAGAAGGAGACCAGAAAGCCAGTAAGGCAAAATTATGGCGCAAAACAAAGTGAAAGCGGGACTGAGGACGGGGGGAGGGTGAATAAAGATGAGGCTGAGAGTGGGTAACGCTGCTGTTGCTGATAAGAAATGACAACTGCAGTCGGCACAGGCTACCAACCAACACACACATGGGAGGGAGGGGGTATTGGCATCAGTTTGCCTGTCTACAACAATGAAAGTCATAACAATGAAAGTAACATCGCCATGGGACTCAGCTGCTCTCCCGGTTGACCATGGGGAAACAGGCGTCAATAAAACGGACAGTTTTTGTCCAGCCTGGCCTATCATTAACAGGCCCCCACTAAACAACAAGGCAAAAACGGAAAGTGAAACGAGGGGGGCGTTAAGTGGCTGGCTGCTTGCTTATTGTTTGCGGTTTGATAAGTTGTGCCCAACTTGGCCGCAACACTCGGGTTCCCGCACAGCCTCCCTCGGTGGTCTTCTGTCTGCTTATTTAATTAAGTATCGAAAAGAAATGTCTTTGCATATTAATTGTTTTCATGTTTAATGTTTGCTTTTGGCGTCGCCTTTTGCTGTTTTGATTTGCACTTGATATTGTTTTGAATTGTTTTCTCAATTTACATTCTGTATTACTTTGTGGACTTAGGCAGCTGAAGCTGATTTGAAATCATTTGAGATATATATCTATTAAATATAATTCCTATACACAGTCTCAGCTATAAACTACAAACAGTCGTTAAACAGCAATTAAATTGCCTGCAAGATGTGTTCACAGACAATTTAAGTGTAGCACTTTCTGGGCGAGCTTCGAGGGAATCACGTATCTCAATTGAACTGCTGATGTTTTACCTGGTTTTTAATTCACAACGTGTCCAACAATTTGCGAATGCGAAAACGTGGCTTGTGCATTGAATACAAATGTTTTAATCCTCTGCGTGTCGAGGCTTCGTTCTCGTTGCACATTCTACACATACATATGTACTCTCGACAAGATTACCCCTGTTTGGACTTTGTGTACATGTGCGTATTTTATTTCAGTTTCCGCCCCTCAACTTCTGCCTCAGTTTAGCCATTTGCCACTTCTGCTGGAAGTTTATTTTGTCATTTGCAAACTTGTCTCCTGTAACATTTTAATTTCCTGTGCTCAGAGAGAAATGCCGTCTGTCCAATGAATAAACGCGGCCAAGCCAGAAATGGGCAACTGCAAAACTTGACTAAATGTAAAAAACTTTTTACTGTCAAAATAAATTGCTCTACTTGAAGATAACCTGTGGCGCAGCGAAATATTAGCTCAAAGTGATTTAAAGTCAATGTGTTGTTTTTCGAGAAAAAAATCGCATGGAAAGTGTATTTAAGAATATTGAAGACAACGGTGATTTTAATCTGTATGCTCTCTATTTAAATGGGAAACTACGGATTAATTCGTCCCTCGAATGGTGTTTTAAATATTTCCCTTTAATTCGTACATTTTTTCCGTTGCATCGCAACAAAAAAAATCTCAGATATCACGCGCTGCGAGCTGAGAAAGTTGTTGTTAACTTTTTGCCGTTTTCCCGTTGACATTTAATTTAAAAATGTGTTGTTGTTTTTCGCGTTTCTTTTTTTGCTTGCTTTTCAACAGCTGTTATTGCACTTACCTCGCGCGCGTGGTTTCGTCAGCAGCTTCTGCACAATATTATCGTATGCAATGTCCTCAGCCACTCCCGAATCCTTGACGAGCTTCTCCTTAATGGCAATACAAATGTTATGTCGTGCCAGCAACTCCTCTAGTTCCTCAAATGCCTGCACAAAGAAATGGAAAATTACTTTCGGCGAGGCAGAATCACGAGCCGTACAGAAACTTGAACCCCATCCGGCCAATAAATGGAGACTCGCTTCGGTATCGCAATAAAAACACAGAGCTTTCCGCAAAGCAAATATGCAACGTTTCGTGTCAGAAAAGAATACAAAAAAGAAAAAACAACCGGAATTGAAGCTGCAAAATAAAAACTGTCGCCAAATACGCCACATTTCTGAACTCAACTCGAGCGTTCCATCGCAAAATTTCCGAAATCGATTAACTTCTTAAATGCTGGACATCGTCCCAACATAACATTGATGAATATTGCAAATGTGAGTTGTCCTCACCTTAATGCCATAGTTGCTCTCCTCGTAGATAATCGAAACATAGGTCCAACCCATGCTCTTGACAATCTCGACCATGGCCTTCACCTGGTAGTGGTCCGAGGGGATGGTGCGCGAGAAGTACTCGAAGCGCTGCTTGTTGCTCAGCTCGGGGCTGGTGGAGAAATATGAGACCTGTGAAAAAATAGATGCACAAGCACATTTGGATGAAAACTATTTTATTATAGCGCAAACAAAATTGCACAGCAACAAAACTGAACTACCGTTGATTGAACATTGCAAAAAACTGTTTGCTATGCACTTTCTGATAGTCACAAAGTAAAGAGAGCCAAGTAAAAAAAGACAATTGAAGTCAGAAAATTGTCGATACAAAATTGCATTCTACTATATTATCCAAATGTTATTTGCTTGTTATTTACTAATTTTTTTATTTATTTACTATTTACTAATCAACATTGCCTTGCATTGTCTCAATAAAATTAAATAAATAAAGAGATTGTTTGTTCAAAATTTACAATTGCGTGTTTGCATTTTTAATAGATTGTGGCTGTCATAATTACCATTAAAACAACATTAAACGAGGTTGTGAGTGGGTAAAATGTTTGGTCAAAAATCATGCCAAAATGGACAATAATTTTGACATGTAAAGTTTTTGGATACATATTTTAAATTCCTATAACTGTGTCAAAAGTAAGCCGAATTCATTATTTATGTATTTAGCTATTCTTATCATGCGAAAAAACAAGTCCTAAGGCTGTTAAATTGGATGCACGTGGAAAATGTACCGCACATTAGATATAAAACATGTCACCAAATGTCCCACGTGAATCTAAAATTAACTGGCAATTTTCTAAGCGTTGAATTTTTAATTCATTTGTGGCCATGTTTGTATCCAAGTTAACAATATTTTCACTTTCATTTCCCCGCGTACAAAGTTGAGTACTTCCCAGCTTGGCAGCTTATCTTTTGCGCACCATTTTCTACAACTTATTTTCGCCAGGCTTCTTTTGAAGATATCCCATTTCCGTTTCGCTCGTTGGCTGCCAGACGTTGTTTGCCTCAACTTGCCGAGGTCTAAAGGCAGCGAACCACAAAACCACAGACAATGCAGCTAAGGCTAAAATCAAAGCATAAAATCCAAAACCAAAAACCATCGATTTCTCGATTTCAACACGGCTTAAAAGTTTTGCTCGTCGCCAAAAAAAAAAAAAAAAACAAAAAATATACATGCAGATACAGCAATGGCACTAAAATCCAATTTCACGCGCAAATTAACGTTGATTTCGTCGTGACTGAGAAATTTATAAATTTGCAGGGGGCGTGGTAATCATCGAATTGCAATCCGCATGACTTAAATTCGAAAGTCACGAGTGCAGGCTAGGAGTGCAAATTCAGATACTACTTGATTTCTAATTAAGTGCCATTATCACCTTTCCCTCCGCTCGGTTGCACGACAGATTCTGTCAACAACAATTTAGCAGTCAAGTATTTGTGCAGTCCTTGGGGCTTATAATGAAATTCGAAGAACGCACTGCAAACTGTCGCCGCTTTGTGAAAAGTTTTGCAAGCATTTAAATCTCCCAATGAACTGCATAATAATAAGGGGCTTACAACGAATGTCCTTTTTGGTTTGAGTATTTTCTAGGAAGGATAATTGTCAACTTGTATTTCTCGACAGTTGAAAATGCATAAAACAACCAAGAATGAATTTCTAATAATTCAAATATTGTAATTATTCAAAGTTTCCTTTCCTTGTTAAATGGATTGAAAAAGTATGTATGGTCTACTTGAAACGTTGCCAGATATTACCCCAAAGTCCTTGGTATGTTTACTCTAGCCGGATGCTGTCCACGCGTATATTTTTTGCCCGGCCAAAAGCCATCAACTGCCACCGAAATGCAATCAAATGCTAACGTTTGATTTATGGCCGACTCGGAGCGACTGTTTTGGGCTGCAGTGAATGGTTTCTGGGTGCGTGTGCGTTTTATGGCATACTTGCAGGCGTGGATGCCTGCTGCCGTGTGCCTGCTTATTGTCGCATATTGACTTTTGGCTGTTGCTCACGTAGTGGCAACGCTGCGGCTACTCAATCTTGCTGAGCGACGTGACTTCTGGACTGCCGCACGACACTTCGGGGAATGAAACAGAAACCGTGCAAGGGAGGCGAAACCTTCTTCGTGGCCTTGCTGTGCAGCAGCTGCACTTTGCTTGATTTGTAGCCACTTGAGGACCAACTAATTTGCTGCCACGTGTCCCCTCCTTGACTAATTTCCAGCTGAGCGTGATGCGACAATTTTTGTGCACTTTTTAATTACAGCCACAAAAACTTTTTACTGCCAATGTGAGGCCAACAAATGGCAAATGCCAAATGGAAAACAGAAGCTGCAAAAAGTTACGACCACAAACAAAGACTGGCTGCCAACACTGTGCACTTGCCAAAGTTCCGTATGAGACATGTGCATCCCACCTACCTGTGGTATCCGGAAAAGTCGCAGCAGATTAGCCACCTGTATGGATGTCACCGATGAGGCAGCGCCAACCACGCCCGAAATGACCTTGCGCACCTGCGTCTTGTTGCAATGATATTCGGCATCGTCAATGTTACTAATGGAACCTGTAACAACAAAAACCAAAAATCAAATAATGCGTAAATATTTAACATTTATATTCTTGTTTTTAAGTATCGTTGATATTATAAGCGAGTCAACATATTTTAAATCTTTATTTAATATTTTTACATTTGTATATTTTTTGTTCAGTGTATATTAAAATCTCATCAGCTTCAGCAAACTAGGAACTTTACTAAACTTTTAGTAGCTCTCTCTGGTTTGGTGATAAATTAATAACTTGTACTTAATTCTAAACACCCTGTAGCATGCACAAAGTTATAAATGAAGAGTTAAAGTTGACCATGGCCACCTTTAAGACCAGACCAACCCATTGAGAGTCCGCAAACTAAGCTTCCCAAACAAACGCCCACAAAGTTGTTTTACAACACAAACGCGACGACCCCAAAGCACTTTATTCACTTGCATATATTTAACGTTTGCAAACAGAAATTATTCTGTTTTCCCTTTGTTTATATGTGTGTTTATTTTTTGTGCATTTATGAATTCTATTTTAGTAATTAAAACATTTTTTCATAAAAGTGCACTTTGTTGCTCTATTAAATAGTTGAAAAAGAGGTGAACTGAATCGTAAAAAATGTGATTCCACACCAACACTTTTTTATTCGGTAATTATAATTGCGCAATATTGCATTTACTTGTATTCAGGAGCACGGCTCGTTTATTTAAAACAAAACACGGATCAGCTTATTTAGCAGATTTTCTGCATTTCGCATTTAACACACGTGATCCTAAAAGTTTTTAATAACAAAGTGATTTGATAAATTGCCCGTAGCCACTACACCAATAAATACATCAAATATAGATTGATTAAATTAAACAGACATTTTTAATAAACCAAACCTTTGTCTTACCGGTAACAATAAATATTCAATCAATAAATATTGCAATCAATTAATATTTCCTTCATTTGACAAATATTCTGTTTTCAAACATTTTTAATTGCATTGTTTATTTGCCCCTTTATAAGACTTTTGATGAACAACAGGGCACTCTACAACCGGTAATGTTTTTACTTAAAATTGCGAATCGAGTAACAACATATTTGATACAAGTTTTACCTGGGTGTAACAGTGCACATACGTTCGAATGAATGTCTGTCCAAGTCTTTGAGTAGCATAGTTCTAGTTGTTGCCTGAGGGGCAACAATGTTGTGGCTGCTGTTGCGAGTAGCAAACAAACAGAGTGGAAAACAGATGCCAATCTCTCCCAACTAACTCCTGCTGCGGCGTCTGATTCAATTAAATTCAACTAAATTCGATTTAATTCAGAAGCCCGCACTCATACACACAGTTGTGCGAAGAGCAGATCATACAAATGTTTGGGCCGGGCTAGTGTTATGAGTCTGCCACGCCTCTCGCCCACACCAATGAAATGGGAGCCCGTTTCGGCAGCTGTACTTAAATACAAATTAATTAACTCTATCGCCAGTTGGGCGGACCAACAATGATGAGCCTGATGAAGATGATGACTTGTAATATGGTCCTAGACAGAGATGGAGCGAGACAGGCAGACAGAAAGTGAGAGTGAACAAGAAAGAAGAGTGGCTCATAGTTTGCGGGATGCCTAATCCTGTCAATATAATTCAGTGACTTGGAAAATTATATTTTTCATACGTCAGATGCGGCAAACATGGCCGCTAGTCGCTGCGGCACGTCGCTCAAATAAATCCTTGTTGCGCACATAAATAATGAAATTATGGAGATTAGAAAGTGTTCAGGCCTAGCACAAAGACAAGGACAACACTTGTTGTAGCCTAGCCGTGCCTCCTGGCGCTATTGATTATAGATCATTGGGGCTGTCGCTGTCGCTGTCGCCGCTCCTGCGCCGCTTTGTATCCAGATAAAAGCAATAAGCGCCCCTTTTATGTGCCCTGGCAAACTGCCAGGGAAACACATCCGTTCTTATGTGGCCATGTGGCAATGTTGCCGACTTCCGTGTCGATCTCTGGCGGCGCACTTAATTTTCGCTCACATTGACACTGTGTGTGTGTGTGTGTGTGCGAATTCAATAAATGACACCGTTTTGTCTTAAGGGAATTATGTATATCAGTTTGGCACATGAACAGCGCTTGGAGAGCTTTAAGGTTGTGGCTTGCTGCTCCTGCTTTGCCCGCCGAGAAATCACATCATTTATTTATTAATTTTGTTTATTAATAAAGCGTTTCACGCTCGAGTAAACCGCAAACTGTGCATAATTTGCCTAATGTTGCAATGAACCAAAAAAAAAAAAAATGGTTTTTAATGGCACACATTTTTAATTTGATTTTTATTTTCTGGGAAAAATAATTCTAGTTTTATTTGTTGGCTACACCCAATGTATTCCTACTATTAAAAAAATAGATATTATTGAATGGAATTATTTATTGACACAGCAACACAATTAAATAACATTTTTTTAAAACATATTTTATATTGTTGTGTGTAAATAACTTTATGAATATAAATACAATTAAATAGCATTTTGTGCATTTGGTTAGCCTGAAAACCCACATTGTTTTTGTGTTCTTCGCAAAATGCCATCAATAAAGCACAACCACAAATTCCCACCAGCTGTTTGCGCAATCTCCATTAAAAAGTCGAGGCGAGACAATTGTGAATTGTGGTTTCGCCGCACTTACCTTTAATGAAGTCCACTGCCATTTCCAGGCCATAGGAGTCCTTGTCGCAGTCGTCGAGGATGTGGGCGCCGAGCGTGATGTTTGGCAGCAGGGCCATCTCGTTGAGGCGATCGATGGTGTAGAGCATGGCCTCCAGTGCCTGGATGCCGCCCTGGGGCATGATGGGGCCGCAGGTGATGCTGTCCTCGCGCGAATGCACCATCATCAGGCCGCCGAGGATGACGTCGCCCTCAACGATCGCCTCCCGCTTGACGGGCCAGTGCCGCTGCGGCTGCGCTGCGTACAGGCGATCCTGCAGGAAGTCCACGGAGTCGGGCAGCGAGCGCAGATACTTGCCGCCCAGCTCCGACATCAGCGGCAGCATCAAATTGTTGGCGTGGTTGTTGCTGCCACTGTGGGGCACCACATGGCGTCCACGATGCCGCCCGGAACGCATCGAGGCGCCAGCGAAAGCCAAGCTGTTGAAGGTGCCCACATCGAAGTCGGGATTCTCGACAAAATCATGATGTTGACTGTGTTCGTGGAGTACTTCCGCATCGACCTGTTCGTCATTGACATAATCCGGAAAGAACGGTGTCGGGGACGAGGACGGGGGCGAGTGCATCCAGTGCGAGTGTTTTCCCAGCTGCTGCAGTCGCTGCTCCAATTCGAGCGCCTTGTAATGAATCCCACTGTAAGTCCGGTCGCGATTATGATGCTGATGCTGATGCTCGTGATGATGATGCTGGTGCAGATGCTGTCGATGCTGATGATGATGATGATGATGATGCCTCGCGGCTGTGTAGCTGTCCAAACGTTGAACTGGAAACAGCTGCTGCTGTTGCTGCTGCTGTTGCTGCTGCTGCTGCTGCTGCTGCTGCTGCTGGTCATCCTCGTCGGTCCATTTTTCGCGAATATCACCAATTACCGCATTCTCGACGCTGGCAGCTTTCGACTTTGCCCGCGTCAGCAACACAACAACAGCGAGAACGGAAATTTGCACAAACAACCGGTTGAAGCATGATAATAATTTCATGTTTGCATCAACTTTAAATTGGAGTCTTTGTGATAGTTTAGTTGATATTATTGGATATGTTGTGATCTGGGTTTACTTGTTCCATTTTATGCAACAGAAACTTTGTCATTTTTAAATAAATTCAATCACATGATCTATAAAATAATATTTGAGCCATTTTAAATGGATTAAATTTCCGTTAAAGAATTCCGAATTTTTAATGCACTTGTTTATTTAGTTTATTTGTGTTTTTCATTTTAATTGAAATGTTATTTTAATGTTCTGTTATTTATTATTGCTGAAACTTTGTGGCGCTTTCAGCGGCCTGGCAACACTGCAACCGAACTCAAATATAATTAGGCCGAAACGCCGCCCAGCTTATGAATGTCAGCCGCATTAGGGCCATAAAAATTGTTGCCCAGCGGAGGTAAGTGAAATGTTGCATAGAATTTATGCGCGAAGGCGCAGCACAAAACGGATGCGAAAATGTGGCCCGCATAATGCAGAAATCCTTTGCAGCCGCACTTGACAAGGTGCCGCGGGGCAGGTGCACAAAGTGTGCAGTAATTAATCAAATTGTTGGCGGCATAACGAGCTTGTCGGCTCAGATCTCGGAGCTCTTCCGATGGCAACACTGACAGGAGGGGACTTCACTCCGGCTCCAAATGAGGCTACATCTCGAACTCTGACTGCGACTTTGACTCTGACTAATCAACGGGCACATTAACGCCGCTTTTGAGGCGTTGTCGGTCTGCAGTTCGAGTTTACAAAATTACTTTCCATCAGCATAATCAGCGACATTACCAAGCTCAAGCTCTGGGCAGGAGGAAAGGGGCGGGCTGTCATTGCGCCCTGACCTCAATGCCTATCATTGTCAGGGGCGATTGCCTCAGGGAACAGGGAAGAGGGAGCAGGGAACATGGGCTGGGGCTGCAGCAGCTGTGCCGTCGGCTTCGGGACGCATCTAATAATGAGATTGCGTTAAACAAATGGCGCTTTCCTTTTATTGCCCTTAATAGACACCGGAGGCTGCTTACACGCTCGTAATTTATTTTGATTACATTTATCTCTCGCTGTCTCTTTCGCTCTCCACTCGCTAAGCCGTGTCCAACACGGCGTATGCGAGTGAAGAGTTTTGCAGTTTACTTGGAATATTTGTAGCTCAATTTAAAATGTCCAAAATGAATTGAATCATTGGCACTTATGAATTCTGATTCCTTATTTGTATAACATAAAATAAATTGTTATTGCCAAAAGAGATTTGGCTCCGATCTTGGCGGAAATCTATTTTAAAAGTACATGCTCAGTAAAGGATTTTTTTAATTTCTACTATATGTTCTACTATTTTTTTTTTTTTGCTGAATTTAAAAACTGCGAGACGGATAATGAAAACTTCTATATGCGCATACGAATGAAGGATGAAATTCAGTGCATAACATATTACAGTGTATGCGTGGCCCGATGTCTTATCTAGGCTTATCCCTCGAACACGGCGCTCGTGCGCATCTGTATAATGGCGAGACTGTAGCTGGCACTTGCCTGGACTCGTCAGTGCGCCGTGTCCTTTGTCCTTTGTCTTATTTTGCATTTCGTTGTGGGGAGACTTTGATTTGAATGAGCATTTCACCCATCCCCCCCCCCCCCCCCCCCCCCCCCCCCCCCCCCCCTCCCCCTCCCCTCTCCCTCCTGCCCCTCCTTCCCTATGATGCCGTGGCCGGATTTAAGGATAATTTGCGAGTGCCAGGGACAATTCTGAATGCGGCCAATTTGTTTGTGTATCGAGTGGGGTGTGCCGAGGTGGACGAGCGGGTGCCGGATTTCAGCTTGTGCAAATTGATTTTCATCGATAGCAGACAATGTTGCATAAATTGCCACTTGATGTGTTTGTGTTAAGCCCGGCCCAAGGTCAAACACTCGATACTATGGCCGCTTAAAAGCCAATATCGTATTAACTATATACAAAAAGAACGCCATAAAATAGCACTCGTTGCGCCGATAACTTGCCTCTGAAAAAATGCGCAGAGTCCGCAGTTTATGCAGTCATTTTGCGCCCAAGGGAGAGGTCAAGTGCTCGCAAATGTTGTGCCAGGAAAACAATTTCAGAAGCGAAAAATATGTCTATATATATATGAAAAGAAATGTATAAAATAAAGGAAAATAACTGAATATTTACAATGCAGCGTAATTAACTTGACAATATAAATTTCAACAGTGTTTCAACAGTATTTCTCCGATGGCCGTAAAGTATGCAACACAAATTGTAACATTTACATAACTGGCGGGCCAAACAACTGGCGCACAAAGAAGAAATTTTCAAATACACATCAAATAACATTCAATCATACTTTCGTGCCCACACACGCATTAAGCGTGGGCTGGCACCTGGCCAAGGATGTGGATGTCAACGTCCTGCAGCTAATGGCCTGGCAGCAACCACGCGGCAACAGCGCGGATTAGACGACGTCTTCAATTTACTACGCGGCGGAGCAAAAAATTAATAGCAACACATGTAAAAAAAAAAAAATGCTGAAATGCTGAACGCAAGAGTGCGCAAAGGCAGAAATATGAATAACTTTGACAGGTGTACACATACGAGCAGATATGCAAATTCCTCGCAACCCCCTCTCGGATCTTTTTTGAAATTCTATGTCAGTGTCTGCGTCAGTTACAAATGTCTGCAACTGTGTGATAAATTTCGTTGACACGCATCCAGATGGGGGATAGGGGCAGTTGAAAGAAGGTGGCAACGGTAACTGGGACGCTGGCACAGTGCCTGCGTATGTCTACGCACTTGCGTATGTCTACCTGTCAGGTGATCACCAACGGCGACAACGACAGCTCTGACACTTGTACGACAATTTTTAATTTGATTAGCCGTGACACGAGATTGTCATATATCACCTGATATGAGGGTCATGTGAACCAAGCAACAAATAATAATAAATTCCAAATAATTCATAATCCAATTATAAAACGAAATCGCTGGCATTAAGAAAAGCACATTTGTTGTAAAAATATAAATGAATATTTCACATTTTTATTACCGAAATGATAACAAAATTGCAGGTGAAGAAATCTCATCAAGTATTTTTAAGCATTCAACAATCTCCTGTTTAATTAAATAAAAATAGAATACCATAGAATAACGCTTATTACTGTTGTTGTTCAGTTTCTTCAGGAGCCTAATTAATAAAAATATCTCTACAAATCCAGCTAGTTGGCGGAGGCACTCCTTGGAGCTATAATCTCGTGTAGCTAATGGAAATAATTGTTGATTTCATTACGTGGGACATATTAATGAGCAGCAAGGAATTGCTTGCCGTGCAGCAATGACACACCACGAAGCTATAAAAGCCATTTTAATAAAGGTCAACAGACATAAACATGGGGGAAAAATAAAGAAAACAATTTCACTTTCATTTCCGGTCACAGCAACAGCAAAGTGAGCTAGGTGAAAACTTTCTCAGACAGAGCGAACTTTTACCCAGGCCACGGCCGTAGTTGCGTTTGACTTTGAGCTCGAGCTGAGTTGTTGGAACGCCCCAGTAAATACATAAAAATATGCGCAAATAACAATAAAACCTACAAAATTATTGATATTGGCCGCATAAAAATTGCTACTCAATGTGGCCGTAGCTCAACGCACGTATCTGGGCGCGGCCAAGGGAGAGAGGGTGAGGGTGGGGGGATAAGTCTGAGTCTGAGTCTGCGAGCTAAAGTTGATGCTGAACTAAGCAAATAACCCTTAGATCTTGGGTATACGCATTTCATGCATGCCCGAGGCCAACTAATATTAAAACAAATATGCTCGAGCCCATTCCACGGCACTCTGGCTAAGAAAGTTCGCCAGCAAATACTTTAAGGCAAACTTTATTAGCTACCAAAATACCTCAGATTTGTGTGCCACCTGACTAAATATAGGCGAACGTCTTAGACGCGACCCGCCCACAACCCGCCCACAGCCCACAGCCCCGGCAGCAAGTTATGCATGCGCCGAGCAAAATACAAAATGGAAGAATTGTAATTGGTTTCGTGTGTTTAACGCTTTTCGCCTCTGGGCCCCAAAATGTGGCTAATAATCCGGCCTAGGCACGCAGCTCAAACAACGGGTTCGACTATGTGCCGGGAGAGCAAATGCGAACGGGGTTTGCAGCAAAGTTGGATAGACAATGTTTTGGGGCTCAAATTGAAAGCATTAGAAGAGCGAAGCTTGTTTTCTAGTAAACTAGTTGTAATTTATAATTAATTAATAACAATCATTAACATTATTATAATTTCAATTAAAAATGTGGGAAAATTTGCATCCACAAACTCAAATATATTTTATTTGAAATATAAATAAATTTCTAATTGGGAGAAAGTAAACAAGCAAGAATATAGCGGATATAGCTGGAATTAAGCCCTAGTTTTAAGGACGCATAAATAAATAAGGACCACAAATCAATTAATTAGTTGCAAATCAACTGAGATGTAATAAAATTGCCCAAAACTCGAGTTAAACTGCACGCATTAGTTGACAAATAAATTTTGTTGACACGGTCACACTTGAAAGGGGAATAATTTATATTGAATTAGTGACTAACAATAAAAAGCAATCAATGGAGCGAAGCAATTAAGGAAACTGTGTGAGGAATGCCAAGACCAGATGAAATGCAGCAGCGGAAGTGGCATATAAATACACAATTATTAAACACACTCCCACACACACACACACACTCACACACACTCACAATAGCACACTTTTTCACACGTGCCGAGGAGAGCACAAAGCGAGTCCTGAGGCCAAAGGGGAAAAGTAGGAGCTGAGGCAAAACACATGACAGGAAATCGACGGGCGCTGCCATGTAGCAATTTAGCAGCAAATTGTTTTCTTTCACATGACAGCTGCAGGCACCCCGAGCTCAATCAAATGTCATGTAGCTCAGTGTACTATATGACTACATATTTGCTCTGCCGTGCCGTGCTCTGATTGGTCAATAGTGCGGTGCAAATTAATAACCTGCCCCGCCTGTTCTCCTATTCCACAACTGTAAATGTGCGTAGATGAAACTGAAAACAATTGGAATCGCAAGTGAATGTAAATGTTATTTGCACTCTGTCTGCACGTGGCTGCAGTTAAAGAAAAAGTGTGAACTTTTTACACATCAGCTGTCAAGCAGATAAATGAAAAGTGGTTAGCTGGAGAAACATAAAAAAATTAAAAATGAAAAATTGAGCTATGAAATGAAAGTGATACAAAATAAGATTGAAATGTTCTGGATATAAATATTTTTTTACAAATTATATAAAATCAACTACCTGTTGATTTTAGTAACATTCTGTACTGAAGGAGAAACTTTTTTCAGTGGAAAAACTATACCTTATTTACAACTGAAATGTATTGTGCATATAAAAAGAACTTGCAACGTTTTACTTTGGTGAAATATGAGACATTTTCATAATTAAATTTTGCACGCAAAATAAACGCATTAACTTAACAAAGTTACAAGTAACCAAAAACTCAGACGTAAAGTGAAAATTTTCATAATTAATTTTTGTGGGCTTTGAGTCGTTAGGGTCCGCCTCCGACAAACAAACAGAAGAAAAAATGAAAACGGCGACTAGCCAACCCTCACCAAAGACACGACGACGACCCCAACACGCCCCCTTTTCCACTTTTCCACACTGTTTTCGCTGCCATGTTTGCGCGCAATTTGTCCAGTTTTTCGGCGCGTCAATTTGGGCGACTGTTTACCCAACGACAACCTCACACCTGGCTGCCGGAAGAGAGACCAAAAATAGACAGACATGCTGGCCACAGACTTACAGTTAGCACTGTGCTCGACCGCGCCTAACACGCAGCCAGGGCTTTAACGACATTGGGTGCTGCACACTACTTAAATATTGATGCGTCCATTGCCGGACAGCAGCCAGATCGCGGCTGGGCCCTTAAGCAAATAATTGGCATTTTTGTACATTCTTGTGTAGCATACATTTGTGCGCATTTGGCATGCATTAGCCCCGACTGTGGAATGTATATGGCATCTTATGCGGGATATGCAATGACACCCGGCAATTTGGCTAATTGAATTCCTAAGCTAGGAACTGTTGGCCTTATATGGCTATTTATAGTTTTATTATGGCCTATTTAACAAACACAAATACCATATGCTGTCATTTCTTTTTGCTTCCTCTCGATTTCTATTTAATAGAATTTTCGGATAGTTTTGCAGTTGCAAATTAATGAAAATATGGTTTGCATCCAAATTTTATTTCATGTTTGAAATTCACTAGACAGAAAAGTTTAATTTAATTAGGTATCACAAATAAAATAAATAGTTATTTAAGTGCAGCAGAAATTTCTATGTTCATTAGAGTCTAATCTGGTTTTCTTATAAAATGGTATTAACATTTTATTTCAGGCAAGTAATTAAATAACAAATTTTCAATTACAAATAAGTTTATTTTATTTTTTCTTAATAAGAACAGCAACAGAACAGCAGAATTGAAACTGTTGATATCAAAAGACAGTTGATTGACTGTTGATTCTCAAAGAAAAAGCGCTTTTTTTTGACGGCCGAGGCAAAATTGATTTGTTAAGCTGGCTGTGAGCTTCACCTGCTTCAACAAAGTTATATTTGTTTATTGTATTTCCCAGTCAGCTCAGTCAGTTGGCAACCGGGCGAGTGGGCGAGTGGGCGATTGGGCGATTGGGCAGCTGGCAGTCATCAGCATTTACTACCGCAAGCCGTCAATCTTGCTTGCACAATTTCATTTGTGCATTCGTGTAGGAGCATAAGCAATTTTTCTTTTGACAAGCGACAACAGCCGCTCCTCACGCTTATCAGAGCCTGTTCACACTTCCGACTTTTTATGCTGTTGCTGGCTTCTCTGAGGAGCTGAAGCTGCTGGATCATGGCTTGAATGGCAGCTGTGGCTCACAGTCTGCGCAAATCGTTGTGCATGGCGCTGTAAATAATCTATTTCATGTTTACTTGCCATTTACCAGCTAACCAGGAGAGCCAAGCTGGCACACTGTACACGTCTATATATGTATGTATATGTGTTGTTGGCAACTCTGTTGGCTTTGTTAGCTGATGCGTGTGTCGGAATCCGGCCAACAGCTAGCACCACCAATGTTGGTTGCCAACTGTTTGTTGCTAGTTTGTCTGCTGGTGTGACAAATTATTATAGTATATTGGTTCTCGAATCAAATGTGCACACATGTAAGCATACTTCAGTTTATTCTATCATTCAACTGAATTGACTGCCTCTTGTCCCTTTAGCTGCAATATTGAGCTGCCAAAGTGCAAACTTTCCACAGATTGACATTCATTTATTGCGCATTTGCAAGTTGAGCCTTCAGTTTTTGCCACGTTGGCGTTTGCATCAGATTTAAGTACTCTTACAACTTTAAACTGAAATTAAATACAAAATGGACGCCCTTCACTTCAAGGAATTCAACCATTTATTTATGTTTGCACATTCCCTTTACTAGCATGTTAAATTATTAAAATCTTTGCTTTTAGAAATGCATTAATTAATTTGTAAGGTAATTAAACAGAATTTCCATTATTAAAAACTTACGAGGAAACCTGAAGCAAATGGCTTCTAAGAAGAATCATGTTTAAGCCTAAAACTTAATCTTGTATTTTATACCAGAGAAATGGAATATTATTTCACATTTATTTGAAAAGCCTAACAGTAAAATACTAAATGCCAAAAGCTTTTTTACTGCTTTTTTCACTTTATGAAAATACTTTTTGGAATTCTATTCAGAATATTCTTGGAAATATTACATTTATTGTTTTATTATTTTGCGAAAATTGTAATTTACTTGCTGCTTTTTGGTATTATATTTTAAGTTCTGCTCTTTGTCAGCGCAGCAAATGTCCAGCGTGCAAATATATATTTTTTGTCCAGTTTTCAGTTAACTTGACACATCCTGCATTACACCGTTAGCACAATCACAAAGGGAAAAGTAAAAATTACTTATGCATTTTGCGTTGCTTGCATGTTGTTAGTGTTTTATGACATTTTTATGAGTCCGACCAGTTGAAAGGCATGTAAAACAAAGAGCGTGGCCCGTGGGCTACGAGTTCAGGTGGTATTCAGAAAATTCAAAAATTACAGCATTTCTATGCAAATTCCATGCTTTGCTTTGCTAAAACACAACATGCAAAGCCTGTTAACAAAGCTGTTGACCAAGTTCCGGCTGCGGAAATTGAATCATTGTTCCTGTAGCTG
Organism: Drosophila micromelanica; assembly: GCA_004143825.1. NCBI lineage: Eukaryota > Metazoa > Arthropoda > Insecta > Diptera > Drosophilidae > Drosophila > Drosophila micromelanica. The sequence goes on from SCDY01001748.1 coordinate 54,860, forward strand.
TTGCACCTGGCTGGCCGGGCATTAATTAAAGCCAACATGCGAGCTGATTTTAGACAGTTAACATAACTCAAAAGCACTTGGGTAATTTAATGGCTCTCGACATGCAACAAAGTACGCAAAAGTATCAGGACGAGGACGAGGACGAGAACGACAACGAGTACGAGAACCAGGAGGACTAAAGCGACTTCCTGACTTTTTAGACCCTTGCAAGGAACCCCTGAAATTTTGCTAACGTTTTTCATGCAGTTCACTGACCAAACAGGTAAAACAATTTAGTGTGCAGTAGTCGAAAAGCAGCCCCAGGAATAAAGGTGAATTAAACACTTTTAGCTTCTAAAAATAAAAATAATAATTATTTTTGACTTTACTTAGTTCCTACCCAATAAATTCTTCACAAAATGATGTAAAAGAATGTCCAAATTTTTTAAAACGTGACTTAAAACAGATTTAAATAAACAGGTGCATGTTTGCATAATTCTCTGTAGAAAACATTTGCCAAGGAATTTTATACACACAGGGCGAACAAGGATTTTATGCATTTCATGGAAATTATTAAAATTCAACGCAAAAACATTTCACAAGAATCCCCTCACAGGAGTGCGCTCCCTGCTCAACTTGAGTACAGCGGGCTGCCTGAAAGGATGCCTCAATGACCAGCGGCAGAAACAGTCGAGTGCTCGGGCCCTGGAGCGGCTCACATTGCACAATGTATCAATGCACATAAATTTTTGAAGAGCTCCCGAGCGGCTTTTGTAATTGCGTGGGGCATAGGAAAGGTCTGGGTGAAATCGAGGTGGCGCCCCGCTTACCACTTGCCACTTGCCACTTGCCTCTTGCCACTTGCCACTTGCCTGTTACCAGTCATTGCAACGTAACCGAACTCACTCCCAGGCGGAAGCAGATGAAATTAGGTGCAAAGTGTTGGCGCCGGAAAACGTTCGAAATAATAAAATGTAATGCGGCTGTAAGTGTTCGTATTTTGTATGTTGCCAGACGGCATAAATTTCACACGCCAATGAAAAGACCTAGGTCGAGGCACGTAAATGCCATATTTACTTTTTACGATAACAATGTAATTCTCTTCTCTTTTTTAAAAGAGAGAGAGTGAGAGAGAGAGAGGAGAGAGATCGTAAATAATTAGTACTGCTGTTTGTTAGGCATTTGCAGTAAAAAACAACGCCGCTTTTTGTATTTGCAATGGGAGTGACAAGCAGCAAGATACAAGATACTTCTGTCAAGCCAAACTTTTTACGATTTGTGTAAAATTTTGAATAATAAAATTAAGTTTATCGTTTTCAAGACGTATGAGTATGTGAAAACACCAAAGTGAGTGTCTAACGAGCGTGTCAACACTGCACTATGGAGAATTTTAAAAGATTTCTTGGCAAAAAGCAATTTTTAAGAGTGGCAAAAATAAAAAGCTAGGATAAAATTTAAATGTTGAGTGAGATATAATTCCATCAGAATATAAAGGAACATAGGAACAGACAATCACAATAAATGGTTGTGGGTCCCGCCTATTTAAATTGAATTTCTTGAAATATATATAATGTAAGCCACAAAAAAGTGTTCAAACACTCCACAGTGCAATGTACCTAGAACATCCTCAGGGGTCATTAAATTGTTTCTTGTTTTCATATAATTTAAATAATTTTATTTTTATTTCTTTAGACACGTTTGGTTTAAGAATGCTGCTCAAGATTTTAAATAGCTTTTTAAGCACAAACAATTGCTGTAAAAACATTTTTAATATACTTGAAGCAAATGGATGTGTGTGATGAGCTTTTTAATACCTCTCATTCGAAGGGGCGCTCTAGGAAATTAGTTCTTCAGTTTGTATTTTTCGCTTGCAAGTAGCCTGATTAGGAAATTGTGGATATTTGCAGTTTGGCAAAGAGCGTGTGCCATTTAGCCCAACTGAAAGCCCTAAAGGGACTAGCACACATGCATAAAAGTATATGTGTAGAAAGTGTGTATTATTTAAAGACATTTAAGTGGCCATTTCCGTTTTTTGGGCAATTGAATCCCAGTTTCAGTTAAATTTACTTTTACATTTACAGTTACAGTTAGGCAAACGGCTTTTTGCGGACTGAAAGCTCGCGAGACGGAAATTCCATTACCAAAAAAAAAAAAAAAACAACCTAAAATTGAAACCCAGAAAAAAGAGACAGTGCGGCCAGCTGTGCGTGTGGCATAAAAAGTTCCATTCATAAAATGAAAATGCGAAAAAAAAGAGCGGATATGATAAAAAAAGGAAAGTAAAATAATAACCAATATGTTGAATGCACAACAAACACTCTTGCGAAATATCCAGAGGGAGTTTTAAATGCCAGGTGAGCTTTGAATTTTAATAAAAGTCGAACAAAACGTTATTTTCGTTAAATTGAGCAATCAGTGAATGAAAGTGCGCCATAAACTGTTACAAGATCGAAAGATACCAATAAACGGTACTGCAAATCGGGCTTAAAGTACGAACAGTTGGTGGCTGAAACCAACTGCTGTAAAATTATTGTTTTTTTCTTTTTAATCTTTTGAAATATTTATTGCACCGCAGTAGCCTTTTATGGCAACTAGCAATGGATACAACAAAGTGCAAATTAAATATTAATTGAAATGAGTAAATAAGTGGTTTGAGCAAATTGTTTTATTAAAATGGTTGCGACATAAGTAACTGCAATAAAATAATTAAATTTTACATCAACGCATTTAATATTCTATTCTTTAGAGCTGGCGGGTAAATCCAGTTTTCAATTAAGTTCAACTTCACATTAAATACCCAAGTTTGAGAAGTCGTAAAAATCAGGACTACGACCTTAAGTTGTTTGTTGTATGCGCATATTGAAATAGCCAGTTCTGTTTGCCTTGCTTCAGTGTGACCAGACTGGGTGATTGACTATGCATTAGGTGCCTTCTCCCTTGGCCATTCATCCACTGGCCTGGACATTTTTATTGAATTTCTAACCCGCAGTCGGCACATAGAGCTGTTGACGTCAAAACTTTCGTCAAGTCCGTCTTGATGGATTGATATTTATGAGCCTTCTGATTTCCGCCTTTATTTTTCTATCATTTAGGAGCCAAACCTTTCGGCATCGATTAGTCTGACTTTGACATATTTGCTCTGCGGCCAAAGAGCAATCAACAAGAAAAATGGCAAAGAGTGCAAGCGACAAAGTATTAATAATCACACGCTCGAGCAGCCACCTTGAAGTTCGTATTTGACCTTTCATATATTTCTGTGAATATTTTCTGCATTTGCATGTTTTGTTTCGTCTTTAATATTACTGAATTTATTAGTTTTGCTCTGTCAGCAAGCACATAAATGTATGTCCCACAGGCAATATAAACGTTTGCATGTGTGTGAGAACGTGTTTTAGTTTTAATTTCAAGCGGAACTCCCATAACAGACACATGCCGACAATGTTGCGTATACGCAACGTGAGCTTCGGCCGTGCTCTGCAGTGCATTGTGCTTTTCTCTCATTACAGGCAAAGCGCCGCTTTTTATAGCCACCACAAATGGCTTTTAATTAAAACGAGCGGCAAATAAGCCTGGCCAACTGCAATATCAGCTACCAAATGTGGCTTAAGCTTCAGCTCTCTATTGTGCAATTTAAATTAACATATCTGGTTGTAATATTCACTATATTAATAAAGATGCTTACTTTCTAAATATGAACAAATATTTTGTCAAAAATTCCCTATAAGATTTGGTACAGTAAAATACTTAAAGGGGCGACTTTAAGCAAGTGGCAAAGATCTATTAACTGCTCCACTTAAGCACGGCTGATTGATATCTGGCAGCACATAAATATGGATCGCCTGACATCAGCGACATTTACCTAAGCGGCCCATAAAAAGCGTTAATAAAGCACTCAGCCGATGTCGTTGTCTTCGGCCTGCTGCTGTTGCGGCTGCTATCGAGAGCCAATAAATAAAATCTCATTAAGTTGAAGCCGCAGAAGCGCGGAATGAAGTGGCATCGAATGAATCAGAGCGTGTGTGTGTGTGGCTGGATAAGGTTAGATGATTATGTGTGAGAATCTCTCATGGGAAAATTATAAAATTTCCATTTTATTGACATTTGAAATTGACTTATATCGGGCGGGCGAAGAGTGCGAATCCTTGGCTGGGCTTACTTAACTGTTTGCCTGTTGGCCATCTAAAGGGAAAGAAACTCTCCCACGATAAGTAAGCAAAAACGTGTAGCCTTTAAAACAAGACGCCAACAACAACAATACGTCAATCAAGTTTGGCGAAATGGTTCAATAAAGTTCAGTGGCAGCGCCCTGCGGCACAGCTGAGTTGAAAATCAAACAGAGCGCCGAAAATATTTTGAGGCCCACTCCCGAAATTACATTAGCACCGCACCCAGAGAAGACATGCCAAAGAAAACAGGCGAGAGAACCGAGCACAGAGCACAGAGAAAATAAGAGTGTACACAAATGAGCGCGTAGGAAGCGCAGTAAAGTGTCGATTGCTGATAACAGCCGGAAGCGAAGTACAGCAACAGCAACAGCAACAACAACAGAAACAACAACACTAACAAACACCAATAACAAAGCTCAAAAGACAAAGCCTTGGGCCTCGCACCGGGGGACGGGGCAGGGACAGCAACAAGGGCAAATAATTTTTTGTGACAAGGCGAAAATTTTATAAAACGAAATTGGCTGAAAAGCAATTTTCGCATAAAGTTCATTCAAATAGGTGTGGCGCTATGGTAGGTGGTAGGCGCGATGGGCGTGGCATCCCTGTGGCTTGACACAAATTTAGACATTGTTTCGGCCGCCTTTTCGAAACGCACTATGCTTGGTTGGCTTGCCAATCAATAATTCAAATTATGTTTGGTTTTTCCGCGCCCAAGCCGCGCAGAAGGCGTGCGAGGGGCGGAGGGGAGGCAAGCGCCTGAAACGCGCCACAAAGCGTCGCATTAATTTGCATGCAAAGCAAAATAAACTTCAACTTGTCACTCAATATTTTTCTTACAATATTTATTATTTACTTTAGATCGTCAGCGTTTCTTTATATCGCGACTGCTTCAGTAATTGTCCAAAACGAATTTATTATTCCATATAAGTTTGGTCAAGTTAATGCAGCATATTGCAAACTTCGCTAGAACATCGTAATATATGAATAAATAAATATTTTTAGCATAATAATAAAAAAAGGAAAACTAGAAAGAAAATCCTCCTCATTATTCTGTTTAATTTTAGTTGAACATGGCAAACAATAACAAAAACTGAAAATCTAATGTGAGCTAACTTGGCGAGTGTAAGCAAATCAAATATGCAATATAAACAAACAATAAATTATGCAGCCACTCAAAAAGTCACAATAACCAAATACCCCGCGTACCCGTCCTGTTCTCACCATGCTTTCTTAACATGGCTCATAAATCACTGCCACAAACTATGCAGAATCACAAACAAATCGAACTGTGAATGTGCACTGTTAACTGTGATTTTGTGGCTGCTGGCCGCTGGCTGGGAATACGTTGATTTATGGCCCTAATGTTAGCTCAAAAAAGTTAAAAGTCATGAAGCAACAGTGCCTTAAGTTGCACGATAAGCACTGAACCGAGGTTACAAGATTATTTTAAATGTTTTTTTTTTTTAATTTAATTTATTGAATTTTCTTCTCTCATTTTCATAATGTTGCAATTTTAATACCACGTCAAGAATTTTATGCCACACTGTCAATTTCAAAGTGGAATATTTACATTTTTGGAGCTGGACAATATTGCAGTCCAGCGCGATTAGAGGGATTTCGCGGAAATTCTGAAAAATCCCCTTATTTTGAAATATTTTGTATTTGCGGCTGTGGGCCAGCCCTCTCACAATTACAGTGCTTCACAAATGTTTGCCGATGTCGTAAAACGTATTCATAAATTTATGAATATAATCGATTCTCGTCGACTTTAAATGGGCCAACCGAACAGATTTAAATGCTTTGCGACCCTATTGCGTGTTCACATACACACATATGTGTGTGTGTATGTGTGTTGTTGTCTGGCGCCAGGCACACATGTAACATTTACGATTTATATGGCTAGCTCACAAGCAAATAAATAAAAGCACCAAAACGAAAAGTTTACGATATGAAAATCAACATCAAAGGCAGCAAATGAAAGCAAACCTCGACTTGTCAGCCATAAAACAAATTGACATTTTTTTTTATTATTATGTGGCATAGTCAGGATATCAAACGTTGCATTTGGCGAGTGAAGCAGGAGGGAGAATGTCGGTTCAGCAGGCTGGAAGGTTGCCACAAGCTAGCAGATTTAATAACCCTGCCACTAAATCTGCAGCCTGTCCGTCAACAGGCAACTTAAGTATTCACTTTCCGCCTGCCGTTTGTCCATTTTTAATGCCTTCGCCGCATAGTTCGGTTCACTTTGACACTTTTGGGATATGTGCAATGGAACCTCCTGACAACGTCCTGACTCCTTTCGGGGTTTTAGCGTAATAAAAAGCGCTTGTATGACAGCCGCTGCCGCTGTCAGCATTATATTTAATGCATCATAAAGGGATTTTTGTGGCGAAATTGTCAGTGATTGCGGGAGGGGGGAGGGTTGATGTGTGTGGATTGCTTGGTGTGAAGACTTGTGCTGATCAACCACAAAAAGTTTAAACAAAGTTTTCATAAAACTTTTATGAGCAAATAGTTGGCAACAGTTTTCGGATGCGACAAATGAATTTAACAATATTTCTACACTGTTGAACAAATTTAAGGGCATATCATGACATTTATATGAAATTTTCATAAAGTCTGCATGCGAAAATCTGTTATGTTCTATTTGTATTTAGGACTGAAGAAATTCATAAAAATTGTTTAGGTGTGTGAACCTAACTTTGGTATTAAATGTGCCAATCATTTGTCATGTGCATTCAAAAATATGCTCGACTTTACGCAGATCCAACAGAGCTAAACACAACAAACATTATGACAGACACAGCAATTTTGAGTTTAATTGTGAGCAGGCCGTGAGTTATCTTTGATGGCGCAAAATTTGACGGCTCATAAATAAAAAGTCTTCATGCCAGCCACGTTCTAAAAGTCAGCAAGCATATTCAAAGCCGACTCGAACTTGTTCGCCATTAATTGTTATCACCGTGGGTGGCGAATCCTGCTGCCCGTAGTTGGGCATTAAATTCATTAGCGTCCTTTGCGAGTTCGCTCGAGTTCAGCTCCGTAATCAAGTTTAAGAAATGCCTGCAGCAATGTGATTGACTATAAAATGCCTTGGGCTTACTTTTACTTCAAATGTAATTCTGAAATTTCAGTTGTGTTAATTATTTTCTCTTTTTGCTATACTATTTTAATTATCGAAATAGGATTCTAATCCACATAAATTAGTTTATTCAGCTCTATTAATTACACTTTTGTCCACAAAATAAATACACACAAGTGTGAAAATAAACAACAAAATACTTTCCACGCACATTTATCGCGGCCTCTATGCCAATATTATTTAACAATGCTGGAAAAACAAATGATGTAATTGTAATTGCAAAATGATGTATTTGTTGATTTAATTGAATAAAATTTGAATTTATCGCCAAAAACTGGCCACATTCTCATATCTCTACTGTTTGGGCATACCCACGCGTCCTTTTTTAATACAGGATATAGGACGCCAGTGGCAACAGCTTTTGAGCTGTCAAAGGCTTTAAATTTTTTACTCCTCAGCTGGCTTTAAGTTTTATAATGACCGCGCAACGGCGGGCACGTGTACGGCATTTTAATCGGATTTGTATGCAAAACATACCATTGTCTATACAAAATTCAATGTATTGGAATTAATAAAGGGCAGAGGAGTCCTGCCCCTGCTGCCTGCCATTCCCACTTTGACGCACTCCTCTTTCTACTGCTGCACGGAACCTGCGTGAATCTGTGCGCGGCCTTGGGCGCCAGATCCTTGTGCCCGGCAGCCAATTTTGAAACATTTTTTGTTGTTGCCCTTTAATAGCCAATGCTGCCGAAGTGAAGAGCGCGCTCATAAAACGCCGACCGAAACCGTAGAGCTGCATAAATATTTTTATTTTTATTTCTATTTTTACGATGCCGCGCTCAGATAACACAAAAAACAAAACACGAACAAATTAAAATGGATGATGGACGCAATTCACTGCTCAATACCCTATTCGCAGTGTCTAATAGCAAAAATATTGGTGATTTCTAAAAAAGGAAGTTTTGATAATTTGAGCGTTTTCTGGCTTCTATTTGTAAAATCCAATTTCACTGGTTACTGTAGCCCAGTTAAAACCGATATTCTCTCTTTCACTTCGTGGGCAGAGTATTAAAACAGGCAAACCGAAAAAAAAACCGTATAAGAAAAGAAGTAACCAAAATCCTGGGAAATGATTTTCGGTGTTTTTTATGCACAGCTGCAAATAGTGGAAGTCGTTAATGGGCGGCCATAAAAGAACGCAGCCCGCAGCCCGCAAGACAATGCAAACAGAGCAGCAGGCAATGGAGCAATAATAAGCAGAGCTTACGTGTGCCCAAAACTTCTATAATTGGCGGGGCATGGGACCCATTGCCCATTGCCCATTGCCCTTGGCAAGTGTTGGGGACCCGTGAGCTAACACCCTTTAAGCGGGGTCCTTGGCAAATGCGGTCAAGCTGCTGCTAAGCTTCGACACACAATTCCGGTATCGCAAAGTAGAAAAGGGTCAACGTTGGGTCACAGTATTCGATTTGATTGTGAAAATTGTGTCAAAATGCTTTAAGCCCATTAAATTCTTAAATACTAAAAGTAGCCGTAAATAAATTTTGCCTTGAAAATAATACTGTAAGAAACGAATTCTCAAATATAATTTCCTGAGAACAATACTTTTATTATTTAACCGATAGAACTTTTGATTTTTCAGTAATCTTTACATTTAAAATTTTATCTTTCGCCTGGGAGTATGCAACACAAAAGTTGCCGAAATTCAAGAAATGGAGATTTAGAGGAAAAGGCAATAAAGAAACAACACGACAGCCGTTTTCACTCCGTTTGACAGCCATTTTAATATGTAACCAATGGCGCAGACAGGCCAGAGAGGGACAGACACACTCAAAAGCGAGACAGCAGCTGCATGTGCCCGAAAGTGCGTGTGTGCACAAATTGATATTATGCAAAAAAAGGGTCAAATGTGTTACATGTTTGCTTTACGCGTCCCTCCTTTATTTCGGCAGTACATATTTCCTGTTCTGTGTGTTCTGTGTTCTGTGTTCTGTGTTTTGTCCGTTTGCTCTGTGCCCCGCGCAAATTGTACTTTATGGATTAAATACGCTGCTCGGTTATGCAATGCGAACGGGCACGAGGCACAAGGCAAACGGAATGCGCATAAGTTGCCATTAATTAAACGACAAACAAACAACTCCCAGAGAGGCTTAAATATGGAAAACAACTGCGCTTCGTTGAATTTCCAGCGGCCTAATTAGTACCAAATGTGTCCTTTTTGCAGATTAGTCAAGTGGGTGTCAAAATTTTTTAAATTCATTTTCAAAGTCATTTATCTTTTAGTCAATTTGCCACATTTAAAATGTTAATTTCTTACGCTCAAGCCAATAAAGGGAACAACTTAAGGATAAATTAATTTTTTTATATATATATTATTTGTAAATACTGTTAATAGTAAACCCCAAATTTGTAAAGTTAATTGTATGATCTATTGTTATTTTCCCCTCAATGTAAAACTAGATCAAGTTGCCACTTAAGTTACCACACAACCAGTTTAAATTTTACGGAAAAAATTTTTATTAATTATGTCAACAAAATTTCCGATGTCTAAATTATGTTGAATTTAACTTAATATAGAATGTATTAATGGTGTTATATTTAAAATAGAATATGGACAGATAAAATGGTATTTTGCACCCTGTTTGCTGCCTCAACAAATATAAAAAAGAAAATAAAGAAAAAATTATGTTGTGCTATAAAAATAAAATAATACTGGAAAATTTATTCACTATTAAACATTTCATAGGATTTGACCATTAAAAAAAAGGAAAGCGTTTAGCAACGGCCATAAAATAATTTTATTGTTGGCTCCAAGACTTTTAAATCTTTCTTTATCTTTCATATCGTTTATCGTGTCTTAATTTTTTATATAGTTTTTTTTTCTTAGATGTGCAATTTTAGTTTAAACAACTGAGAAGGCTCTAGTCGGGGCCACCCGACTAGGAGATACCCTGAACCCTGAGATCTGGTTCTATAAACATTTCAGCTCGTTTACACATGCATACACAAATTCACACATACACACACACATATATATACAAATGCACGTAGCCCTCAGTACAGAAACAAAATCCTTGTTTTCTTCTAAACGAAATGTATGATCGTTATGAAATTTTCAGGACTTATTAGTGGCATCAAAATCTATGTACAAACCAATTTGCAGGTCTGTAGTATTTGATTTGCGATTTTTTGGTTTTATCGATATTGGGGGCGATTGGGAGGAGGTATCCAAAATCCAAAGGTATCAAAATCTGCGTCTAGCTTACACAAACATAACGCATTAATTTTGTTGCTTCTATCTCTTATCGTCGCCGAGATA